>JAPYZE010001868.1:0-24187 GCA_030522805.1 Leptomastidea abnormis
ATATATATATATATATATATATATATAAGGAGGAGAAGGGGGAGAGAGAGAGAGGCCGGATGTGAGATAATCTATAATCTAAACCACGATCTCAGCGAAAAAAGGGGCGCCATGAAAATCGAGAGCCCCAACTTCTCTCTTTCCCTCCCCCTCACCCTTCTTTCTCTCACTATATCTATCTACCTCTTTACTTCTCTCTCTCTTTCGATAATCCGGTAGCTATCAGTGTGCACACATAATATATGTATGTGTGTAGGTATATGTGCTTTTACGTATATCGGTATATATGTGATAGCTCGCGGCTTTTCTTTTTCGTATAGTACACACAACACGTGTATTTGCTTCTACCCTGTTTTTCGGTGGCGAAAATCCCTTCGGGCTGTATATACAAAACGTAAAAGCTTCCCGTGTGAGTTTGATTGCGAAAGAATATATTATAATGTATGATTTTATTATGATGGTGATGTTAATGTTGTATGTTGCCACTGAGAAAAAATTTTTGTATAGTTTACAGAAAACTCGAGTAAAATTTACTTTTTCTGGCAAGTAATAATGATGATATCTTAGTTGTGATTAGACTATCATAAAATTTATCATATTTTATATGTTGTGAGACTAATAAAAAAAAAGGAGATATGGAATGTACATATCTAATTTGATGTATATGAAGGTAATATAGACATATGATGATAAGATATATAGGAGTAAGGAACAAAATAAGTGATAGTAGTGGATAGACAAATAATGATAGATTATTGAGATATCGTTTCTTCTATACGACATTATTATTACGAGCTTATTTTTTATAAGGTACTAATTTGGCGCATTTTGAAAAATTTTTTAACTATTTGTATTAATATACGTGTTTTTATACTTATGAAATATATTGTGAAAATAAATAATTATTGTATTGCGTAAGTAGAAAAAGTTAGATACGGAAAGACCGTATAAATGTATTTTGAATATTTAAAATCAGTTTCAACATTTTTTTTTTTTTGTTTAATACGAATGATAAATTTTAATATTTTCTTGTTATTGGGTGTATTAATTTAATGTATTATTGTACAGCATGCAATTTATTAAATAAATTTTAAAATAAGTATAAAATGAATAGTTAATTTTATTCAAGCAAAAAATATATTACGGGCTCATAAAAGATGAAAGAGCCCGAAAAAATGAAGCACTTCTGATTCTGATTGAAACAGCATAAATATTAAACAAAATTTAAGATAGGCTTAATACTCTTTATGGTATGAAACTTTAAACGTAAACATAACTTGAAAATAATTTTTTCTAAAAATTGCTGAACTATGTAAAATCTGTATGATCTCAATCGACCAAAATTTTTCAAATCTTAAAATTTTTCAAATTAGACTTATTTAAAATTAAGATAAAATTACAAACTTAATTTTTTATAATAATTATAAAAAAGAATGAATATTTCGAACAAAATTTGTATTTACATACCTAAAGAGCCCAAACAACACAGCGCGCGAGATGATTACTTTTATTTATCTCTATACCTAAATAAATTTGGTTTTATCCTCATAAAAATCCAATCGAAAACCGTATAAGTATAATTTACTCACAACAGCCTTACCACTCGATCGATAAAGCGCTCCGGTTTAGTCGCTGTCCTGCTCCGATAAACATCACAACAGCAGCCAACGGCTCATAAGTAACATAACCCAACTTCCAGAAACAGCTGATATACTTAAAAAACGTACATAAACACTTTGCTCGGTAAAGGAGAGGATAACAGCTCTCCACGAATTTCGCGAAGTGATGTAGCCGATAAAAGGATATTTGGGTCAAAACGATGGAGATCAATCCACTGAGCATCATCCTCGTCAAGAGCGACAGCAAAGGTGACCGATTATTATTTCGCTATCCACATACCACCAATCATCAGCGAGATGCCAGTCAGTTGCAAAAGAAAAAAAATCCTTATTCTATGATCATCGCTGAGGATTCACTTCAGGTTTGTTAACGATGATAATTCATCTTTTATTGGTTCTAGTTTATTATGAATTTTTTTATGTATTTAAAATTTTTTCTTTGTTATATAGGCAATGCCATATCCAAATCAAACCAATGGTAATCTCACTGGATTGCCCGATGAGGTTTTGTCTACGCTCTTTGCTGTAAAACCAGAGTTGTGCGAACTCAAGTTTGAATTGAAGATTAACGAGGTGCGCTTTGTTGGTCATCCAACCTTACTTCCATCTAGAGGCCCAAAGGAAGTTAATTCGTCTATGCTTTTTAATGTTGTTTTTGCCCTACAAGCTCAAGCTAGTCATTCTGTGGTAAAATGTTATTATGACTTGAGTAAAAGGTATGTGAATTCATAATTTATAAATTAATAATCAACAAGTTTACTTTATAAATTTTTATTTTACAGATTAGGTATAGCTTTGAGGCATGAAGAAAAAAGATGTGGATTTTTGTCGGAAGAAATAAAAGTAATGGTATCAGCGCATGATGAAGTTGCTGCTAGGTAATAAGAGATACTTTTAAATTAATATTTTGATATCATGTCTTGAACATGTTGTCTTAAGATAAGTCATAAGAATTTATAAAAATATTTTAAATCTTTATTTTAGGTCTGAAGAAGAAAGTGATAGTGATGAATCACCTTATGAAACTATTTTACAAAAAAGCTCACTTGCCCGAGATTTAAAATCAATTTTCAATAGCTTAAGCACTTCTGGTATTATTAACATTATGATTGACAAGTGGATACAAGTAAGTTTTTGTCTACCACAAAAAGTTCATCAATCTCACAAAAAAGGCTTTGTGGTAGATCCAGAAATTATTGACAGATGTTTGGATAATTTAAGACCATACCATGGATTACTTCTATTAACAGAACCAATGGATTTATTAGAATCTCTACCAACAGATCATTCACCTGCCTTATATCGATTTATACAAATGTATAATCCATTAAAAAGTCTACAAACATTAGCTGCAGATTCTGATTTAACTTTGTCACAAGTTTTTCAATTAACTGGTCATTTAGTATATTGGGCTAAGGCTACCATAATATATCCTTTGTGTGAGAATAATGTTTATGTTGTTTCACCTGATGCTGTTTTAACAAATCGAATGTTAGAAGCATTTTCGGAACAGTTTCCAGGAATGTGTTTATTGCAGGTAAATACAAGTGATTGAAATTTAAAATATAGATTTTTTTAAAAATATATATGTAAATTTATTAATTTTTTAGGTAATAAGTGAATTTTCTTTACCAACTTCAATAAGCCAAAAATTAAATCCCTTGAATCAGCCACAGCAACAAACACAACTGGTTAAAGTAATTATATGGCTTTTAAAACATCATTTATTGCTTCAGCTACATACTTATGTACAATACATGCCGACAGTCCATGGACGTGCATCAATTGTATGTATTTCAATTATCTTTAACCATAGAGTAACATAGTTTAATTCAGATATTTAATTAACATTTTTTATGATCATTATTTATTAAGTTATATTAATTTATTTTTTGCAGAATAGTAAAAATGCTGTTAATGGTTTAAATTCTTCAAATGGATTACCAAAAGACAGCTCGGTTGGAGCCTTAAACGGTAGCAGTTGGAGTCTAAATGATACATCAAAAGGTACTTCGGTAGATTCCGAAAAAGATATTTCATTGGACAAGACAGAAGAATTGTATTCATATCAATCGGACGATTATCCGTCTGACGATGTTATTTTATTAGAGCGACTATGTCGCATGGGATATTTTAAAGGTGGACACCATTTAGAGGAAATAATGTATCTGGAAAATATTCGTCGGTCTCAGTTATTACAGATACTCGACAAATTTAGAGACGTGTTGATCACGTGTGAAAACGAAGATCCCGCGATGGCTCTTTTTTATTCTCAACCTGTTTCTCGATATTGACTATATAAGGCATAGAGCATTTTATTTATTAATATTATAAATTGTACATACTTAATATAACATATAATGTTATAATTTTTCATATTTTTATACTTGCTGTGAATCAAATGATCAGAGTTTATAAACTTGGATCAAAAAAATAATTTTTAGATTATTCTTATAAATCTAATTTATGTTATTGATTAATATTTTTATAACGCAAACGTTTTTAATGTCATCATAAATAAAAAGATATTATAATTAGATATGGATAATAAACTGTAAAAATTTATTTAATGTTGTCAAAAATTACTAAAAATAAAATAATCTAAAAATAGAATTTGTTAATTATGTTGCAAACATGCTCATCAATTTAGCAACTGAGATTTAATTTTAGCATGAATCTTATTATTTAATAGCGTAATTTAAGTATAATTTACTATATAATTTACAGCTGACGCTAAAATTTTTTTCATATTACAGTATTAATCGCAGCATTATTTTTTTATTTATTTTTTTCAAAAATCAATACCTTACTCCAGATAAAAATTTATTCATAAATTTAAATAATTAGTACAAAAAAAGAAGTGTCATTTTACTTGCAGGTCGTAATTAAGATTAAAATGTAGGCGTTACAAAAATAAAAGCATACGCAACTTAAAAATAAAACTTCCACAAAAAAAAAAACAAATGATATATAATACACTTCATTCGAACATCCATCTTGAATTTTCAAACTTTCGAACGCGCTGTTCTTTTCTCCCGCGTTCGTCGAAAAATCGAACACCACATTCGACTCCGATATCAAAACCATCATGATTACCCGGTATTATATCCGCGCTATTAAAGTCCAAAAACAAACATAAACATTAGATTAGAATTTGACCTAAGCTTATATAGCTTAAAAGTAAGCAAAGTCGTAAATGTCACCTCGAGTAAATTATCAAGCCGCCCACTCTTTATATACACATACCTAAGCAAAATAAAGAAGTAAGTAGATATTATTACGAGAAAGAAAGAAGAGAAGAGTAGCGACGGAGTGTTTTTTGGATAAACGACAAGTGCGCAAGCGTCGAACGACTTTGTCTTTCTCGCAAAGATATAGATATATACACCCGAGGCACATTGATTCTTTCACATAGGGAGATTCCCTACACATCTAAATAGCAACGTTGTACATTGTAAAAATAGAGAGCGCAACGTCCGTGCCTCGGGTGTATGTGCAAGAAAAGGAACGAACATACATAGCGGCATATAGTATATGTTAGAGAAAGATAGGGGTAGTCGATTCGAGACAACAAGCGGCATCGTCGTCAAGAGAAGCTGGACGCTTTGGTGAAAAGAAGACGGAAGGTAAAAAGTGGCTCCCCACAAAGAGTTATATTATTATAAGAGATAATATAGAGAGAAAGAGAATCAGGAGAGTAACATCACACACACACAGTTATATACCTTCGGTAATACCCATTAAAGAGAAGGCGAAAAAGTGCGCATATTCACCGGGTGCGCCGGGTTTGCTCTGGCGAGCCTGCACTTCTCGCGGTATCGCTCCTCTAAAAAAGCGCCGGGGAAGTTACACCTTCATAATCGGCCTGAAGTGCATCGAAAGAGAAAGATATAGTTTGATGTGTCGTAGTGTGTACAGACTTTTTTGTATAATATCCAAGAAAGATAAGGGGGTGAGTGTGTGGAACGCATAAATATATACATATAGGTATATACATATCTAGAGTGGAGAAGTGAGAGGGCAAGTATATATAGGGCGAGAAAGAAAAAACGTCCATATAATACAAGACCGGCGGCGGCTCTTCGGGTGGTGGACCGACGCCATCTAACGACCGTGGCATTCCTTGGCTTTTTTTGTTTCCCCTCTCTTCCCTTCATCATCACCACCACCTCTTCCCTTTTCTCCCCCCGTGTGCTGCTGCACGTTCCTCCTACGCTATATTATACTCCTGCCTCTGATCCGGCATAGTCAGCAGCGCTATAATATATCCTCATAAGTATTAATCCGTACCACACGAGTTGTACGAGGTGTTCGATAAAGGAGTTTATAAGGTCGAGTATATATACACAAGAAGTCAGTCCGACTTCTTTGAGACGCTAACTATATATAATACACACACCACGAGGCAAGTGGAATAATCCCGGTAATATTATATAGTTGGAGTTGGAGGTGTATAATACAGCAGCAAGCTCGCCGCTGCTTGCAGGCGGACATATATACATATAGGTATATTATATACCTATACATCTGTATATATACATATACCTCATTATAAGAGAGAGAAGAGAAGAAGAAGAAGTAAGAAGAGGAGAAAAAGAGAGAGGATTATACACACGGGCGTGTATATGCGCGGCGGCCGCTCCGTCCGTATTATTGCTGCTGGTGTGGGTGCTGCGTGTGTTCTGTGTGTGTTTGTTGATTCGTCATCGCAGGTTCGAGAAGTACAAGTGTATTAAGATAATATATTATAGTTACGGACTTCAACTTCGATTAAACGCACTGGTAAGTAATTATAATCTTTGCTTTCTGCAAGAAACAGCAGGCATATTATTATCGAAGGACGCGTGTGATCTTTTTATATGTATAATACCTGTGTTTGTGTGCGTGGGTAAATATATATGTTTTGTGTCTCTGTGTATGTTAGATGTGTATATATTTATGATATTGTGGAGTAGTATACGCGCGAATATGTCTGCGCGCCGCGAAAGTGCACGGGACGTGTATTATATATGGATAGAAGGCCGGTGAAAGAGTTATAAGTAAAATAAGAGAATAATAATATCGTTCTGAATTTTAGAAGTGGAGTATAGGAAACTTTAGTTTTTTGCTCGAATATCATCTATATGTAACAACGGCGAGCGCGGGAGTCTTGCATGTATATTTTTTTTGGATGAGTTTGTAAAAGTGTATACATGTATGTATACAAGTAAGAATATGCATGTGTTTGAGTGCGAATGAACGAACGCGCGCGTAAGAGGGAGAGAGAGAGAGAGAGAGAGAGAGAAAGAGAAGAATATGAGAGGGAGACGCAAAGAAAGAGAGAATAACGCGCTCGGCTGCTGCTGCCACCACCAACACCGCCACCGCCGTCGTCGTCGTCGTCCGAATATGCCGATACCTATATATCTATATATATATATATACTTTATATATGTTGCTTATGTCGAAGGCGCGCCGCCACCGCATAAGCCGCCCGTGCACGGAACTTCGTCGCACAGTTTTTCGCGGGATTCCGGACTATAATATATATAGCGTGCCTTTTATAATATATATAGCTATATACCTCTATTATACATGTCGTTTCTGCTCCGCTTTTATCGAAATCGGAGTCGAGTGCAAGTTTATTATTATGTTGTTTGCATTTAATCTTATTCTATTACATCGTACACTTTTTTTACGACGAATAAAGAAAGCCTCGTTTGGCTATGGATGTGCATAATAATAACAATAGTGATAATAGTAATAATAATAATAATAATGCGGGTGAAACGTTGGTAAAAGCCAACGACCCCCGATGATAGCCATCGCGACCGAAGATATATAATTGTGTGCTCAGTGGTATTATAATATAGGTAGATACCTATAATAGTGCGGTCAGAGATTGAAACAGTTTAACATATATTAAATTTATCTGTGTATGTATACTTTGTTAAGAGTGTAAAGATACTGTTGTTGTAGCAGCAGGTATAATTCCGCGATAGCTATTTTCTTTCTCATTCTTGACCGGACTTTATACTCATTTATATGTGAATTTACGATTGCAAGTGTGTTTATAAAAAAAAAAAGGTACGTATACATACAGAGAGTCAGAAAGATAAATCTACTTGTCGAGAATATACTGCGTACCCGGTGTATGTATATTAGTAGTCAATGCGTTAACGAAATAATAGGTATCGAGTAATAGTTATTCAAAAGAGGTAGAGGTGAATAAGAAGATTATATATCCGTTGGTCTTGGGGACTATTGTAATACCGCTGTTGCTGCTGCTACTACTACTACTACTACCGGCCGAGACGCATCGTTGCTCCGAAAAAGTCTCTCTTTCTTTCTTTCTTTCTGTCTCTCGCTGTGCGGGTTGTAATCGTAACCGGCAAAGAGCGGTAAAGCTATAAGCGCGCGCTACGCGAAATACTTACATACATACCTAAACACATATACACATATACTTATAATAATACAAAACTATATACTACTCTATATACTCGGCGAGAAAGTGAATTGTTGTGTGTATGTGTATATATACGTATGTGTACATAAAGTGTGTGGAGGAGTGCGAGTTGAGCGGCAGAATAAAAAGATATACAGAATGAAAGAGCGAAGAGAGAGAGAAAGAGAGAGAGAGAGAGAGAGAAGAGAGAGAGAGTAAAGCTACCCGGTGACTATATGTATTTCTTCGTATGTAGGTATGTGTGTGTGTGTGTGTGTGTGTGTGTGTGTGTATTATGTGTGCGCGAGAGAAACGCGAGCGAGAGAGCAAACGAACGCGCGCGCACTGCCAGATAAAAGCGACCGAAACAGACGTGGCGCGCTGCTGCTGCTGCTATATACTTTGCTCTTGCTCTTGCTTTTCTCCCTCTTCTCTTTTTTTCCTGCTTTTTTCGTTTTTTTTTTTTTTTATTTTTTAAAAATTTTTTTTTTGTTGTTTTTTTTTCTTACTTTTACTCGTCTTTTGCCGCAGTAATGTCACGTTTTTTTTTTCGAAGATTCCGGAGCGCGCCTTTTACATTGTATATGTTTTACATACAGGTAAACACACAAAGTGGCAGGAGTAGGAGGAGGCCGGTTTGTATAGTATACGCGGACAACTCTTCCTTCTTCTATACTTTACCTTATATATACCATATATAGCTCTTATTATTGTATATAATGTAGGTAATATGTACACAATATACAAAACAGAACGGAGTATAGGTATCGCGCGCGTTCTCGACGCCAGTGTGTATACAGAAACGGAGCAAAGCAGCGCGCGCGCGCGCTCCGAAAGAGAAAGGCAGCGCAAGAGAGCGCCCTTTATGCGTCTTCGCTATAACATACGTACACATACACACATATACAAATGTATAAAACTATATACCTATATATTATATATTTGTAAAGTCAGAGAAGTTGGCGCGCGCTCACTTACTCGCTGCTCCCGGTTTTTGCATCCTTACGCCTACGCTTATATATAGTCAATTGGCATATAATATATACATACATATAGATCTATATAGTATATCCATTAGCTTTGGAGCACGCTTATTACGTAGATATATAGTATATAGTAACACCGGTATATACCGTTCGTTATTCTTTTATCTTTTCATTTAAAGTTATTACTCGCGATTTAATGATATCCAATTCAGAGAGCATTTTTATTTCTATTGATTTTAATTAATAGGCATTAGTATAGTTTAATAAAAATAAAAATATGATATAAAAATCTAAAAAAATAAATAAATAAATAAAATGGAGCAAAATAAATAAAGAGAGTAAATGTGTTTGAGTATAGGTATAGTTGATTGGGAGGACGAAAGAAGAGTAAAGAGTTTTAGCTGCTGCTGATGGCAGTAGGTAGCCGTCAGTCACGTATAGAGCATCAGCGGAGTGTAGCAGCAGCAGCAGCAGCAGCTCAGCTTCAGCCCTCGTAAATCCTCCACTCTGTATATATACATATACACCACCTTTTACCCCTCTTACTGTCTTTTCTGCATGTGTCCCTATATACCGTCTACTGGGCGAATGCGCGTCCCTGCAGTTACAGTAGCAGCAGCAGCAGTATAACAACCCTCCTACTATCCTCTCCTTCTCGTCCCTTGCACTTGCTCATTTCCCTCCCACATGCGCCCACCCTCCCCCTTTTATATATACAGTATACCTATTATACCAAGGAAGGGGTCGTTTTCTCTCCCCCATCAACAGCAGCAGCAGCAGTACTAACAGCAGCAGTAGCAGTAACAGTGTTAGTAATGGTGATGGTATAGTGAGATGGTATATATAGTGGTGGTAGTGGTTTTGCTCTTCTCCTCCGCGCGCTTATACCCCGCCGGGTATCCGCGCAACGCGCCGGCGATAACACCGGCCGCTGCTCTCTCTCTCTCTCTCTCTTTCTTACGCGCGCAGGCTCATACGTTATATACGGCCCTGTGGGGGCTGCTGCTGCTACTGCTGTTGGCAATATTCTATATACATATACCTTTCCTTTTCTCTCAGGAGTGTATGCGTTTGTTATGTATGGATGCCTGATGCTCTATGGGTTTTTTGCATCCTGCATACACTAGGAGACAGAACGAAAAAAAGAGAGAGAGTGAGAGTGACGTGGTGTGTAGGTGGGAAAGGGAAGAAAGGGGAGATATTTATGTGGGTGGGGAGAGAGTAAGAGAGAGCAAGTTAGTTGACGACGACGACGACGACGACAGCTTGAGACGCGTATTTGTATTTATTGTGCAAATTTAGAGAGTATATTATATTCAGGGATTTATGTGAGTTTGTGTGTATATGTGGTAGCTGATGGCGTTGAATGAGGATGGCCCATTGATTAATGTTTGATCGATCATGTCTTCTTGATTATGTGTGTATACGTATGTATTTGTGTGTTGTGGACTTGAGACTATGTGGATGAAACTGAGGAATATCACATATAGTATATATTTCAAGCGCAAGTAAACTCGATACTATATAAGTTGACGAGAGGGGGTCGGACTCTATTCTTGTATACGAGTTAAATTAACGAGGTTTCATTGTTAGTGCGAGAGAGTGCTGAAAATAATTTTTGGAGTTTTTTTTATTTTTTTCATTTTTTATATGTGTACTTGCTGTGTATGATTTTTTTAAAGGAATTTTTGATAGTTTTTTTTTTTTATACCTTGTGTGATACACATTAAAAAAACGTGTATGTGTGTGACTCATTCAAGGTCAATGAACTTGGAGAATTTATTAACTATTTAATCGTAGAATATTGAAACAGCTGGATGTAGATAAAAGTAATGTGATTGCTCTTGAAAAAAAAAAAAATTTTATTGGAATTTTTTTTTCTTTATTCTTACTAACTTAATATATATACAAATCTTTTATTTTTACTTTTATTTATTATTCTTAAAGTTCATTGTAAGATTTAAGAGTTCTATGAATTTAAATTATATTTTGTAAAATAATTTTAAAATTTATAAATAAATTTTTGTTTCAGATTTAAAATTTTGACAAGTGGATCAATTTAAATAACAACAGAAGGCAACTGAATGTTCTGCACTTAAGCACAACTAAAATTTTTTTTTGGCTTTCCAAAAAGGCCAAAAAAAAAAGGAGTCATTCTTTATTAGTATTAATGAGTGCACCGGCAATAAAGTCATCTATGCCAGGAGTAGGGACACCAACAGCATCATCGGGTCACACGATGATGCCAATGAATATGGTTTCACAAAAAGTAGTACCACCAACTGATCAATCAAGTGGTGGTATGAAGCCGCTTCAAAATTATGTCAATCTTCAATCTTCAACTCAACCATTGAGCCTGATTCAAGAGCACAGGGCACCTGCATATCAGCCACCATTCCATTCCATTCCAGAACAACAACAGCAGCAGCAACAACAGCAAATACCACCACAACAACAACCTCAACCAACACAACAGCAGCAGCAACAACCTCCATTGCAACATCAACAAACACTTCAACAGCCATCGCAACACAAAGAACAAGAACAGCCATCTGACCCTAATAAATTAGTGCAAAATGGCATGGAGCAATCTAAGGTAATAAAAGCATCTTATTCAAGTATTATCTTAATTTAAATGTTGATTGTTATACACATGTGATAACGAAATAACAAATCTAAATTTAATTTGAATAAAATTTAAAAGTAGAATAATTTAAAAAAAAATGGTATTACAAAAAATTTTAACAAATTTTTTAAATAATATTTTCTAATTTCATATGAAAAATCGTTTCAAATAAAAAAAAATTATTTTGTTTCTTATGTATAGATTGAAAAAGACACAAAACAAGACGGTCTTGCGTCGAGCGCAAATCCTTCAACAAATGTCACGGCAACTCCTACAGTACCAGCTTCTACCTTAGCCCCGACTTCAGCTCCGCCTTCCATATCAACTTCAACGCCAACAGTTCCCCCCAGCAACGTGACCACACTTCCCTCGACTGTAGCAAGTGTCGCTAATGCTGCACCAGCTCCAGCACCTGCAGCTACGACTGCAGCAACAGCTGCACCTGCTTCCACGACTGGAGTATCTACGACGGCAATAACAACACCTGCAGCACCAATTACAGCTACTTCCGCGCCAACTTCTTCGGATAAGTCAGCTGTAGAGCAGCCGAAGGTCAACAGTTCCACTGTAGACGGAACTACTCAACAGCGACTAAAGCAAGAAGCAGGAGCTAAACCGGCAGAACAAACATCAGAGGTCAAAGCAGATACACAAGGTTTGTTTCAAAATAAATACGTTATAATACTCAATGACATATATAATCTTCTCTTTGCCTCAATGTTTTCAAAAGATTTTTCGAAAAATAAATACCTGTTTATATTGTTCAAAATAATAAATTATATTTCAAAATATTATCTCTAATAGCTGCGGCGCAAATCAAAGTCGAAGATAAGAAACCTTCCGTAAGCAGTGGCGTAAAAGACGAAATTGCACCTGCAGCTAGTACAACTTCGCCGCAAAAAACGTCGCAGCCAGCTTTAGCCACACCGAAACCTGAGGAAAGCACTACTGCTAAAGTCGAGACTCCTGCACAAAAAACGCCACCTAAGGTACAGGCACCGACTTCGGCGACAAAGCCAGCTGAAAGCCCAGAAAAAGCAGCAACGGAAGCCAAGACGCCAGTATCATCACGGCCTGCTAAAAGAAAATCCCGTGAAATTAAAGATACGAAGACCGCAAACTTTACACCAGGCGATGGTGGACCACGATCGAAGAGGGCTCGCGTTCAGACAACGCCTTATCAGAGTCCGCTTCCTGACATTGCCGCGATCGTAAAGAATTTGTCAAAACCCTCACCTAAAAGCAGTGGCAAGGACGATAAACTTATTATTTTTTATAAGTAATTACTTCTTCATTAGTTTTTTACCATTATTATTATTGTAATTATTTTGAGTACTAATTTAACGTTTATAATTTTTTCTAGGCATGAATTTTTAGCAGTGAGAAACACAGAAGGAAGTTTTTATGTTTGCCAGGCAATGCAAAACATTTACAAATCAAGTAAACGTATATGTATACGTTGGCTTTCTCAAGATAAAAATAATGGAGAAATATACTCTCCAGACTTTTATGATCAAATTGGTAAATTGAAATTACAAATTATTATTTTAAATAAATCAAAACAAATACATTTTAAAACTACGAATTTATTTTTCAGAATTTGATTGCATTTTAACAAATCTTAACTTGAACAAAGTTAAAAAGAACAAATATCAATTAACCAAATACGAGCTGTTAAGAACAGAAAATATTTTAAAACGAGCCATTGACGTTGAAGCCGGTGTTTCTGAAAAACCTAGAGTAACTGAAGAACATCCTGATGGTTGTAAGTATTTAACATAACATTTTAAAACAATGAAATCTGTAAAACAAACAATTTATTGGCAATTAATTTTATCATAAAATATTTGTTGAACATCAAATTTATTTTATTTTTAGTGGACTTATCGTTGTATAGAGACGAAGCTCAACTAAAGAAAAGAAAAGGCAAAAATTCTGGCAAATCAGGTAAAGGAAAGCGACAGCGTAAGAAGACCAACGAGACCGAAGATGACGACGAGGATGAAGAGGATGACGACGATGATGAGTCAGATAATGAAGATGGCGATAGTTCATCAGACTCTGATGCATCTGAGAAAGATTCAACTCCGTCAGGTCGCAAAAGAAATCCGTCAAATAAACGATTAACTGGTAAAACTGCTGCTACCGCACAAACTCCTAAAACGCCAAAAGGTCCAAGCAGGGCTGAGCGAGCTATGAACAGGAGCAAAGGAATTGGTGAAGGTCCCAGTACCTCCGGTACAACACCTGCTAAAAAACCCGCTGAAACAAAAAAAGCTGCGGAAGTCAAAAAAGCTACCCCTATAAAAGCAGTACCGAGTACCAGTGGTCTCAGCACGCCTGGTCCATCGAGAACTAAATCACGTGGTAAGCATCACTTATTCTACAACTATTTAAGCAATTAAAATATTTAATTTTTTAATTTGTTACTAAATGTATTACTTATTTTTTCTTACTAAAATAGGAGCCGTAACAACAGCAACACCACAGCCTCAACCATCAACTTCAACGGCAGAGAACAAAACTTCAGTAGGTGGTCGTCCTAAGCGAACCGCTAGTAGCAGCAGCAGTAATAGTAATGTAACCCCGGTGACGCCGACGCCATCGACGAGCAGTGCTGGCGAGGGCACTTCATCAGCGCGTAAAAAACCACGCGGCCGCGCATAAGCCATCGATGCTGCACTCGCCCTCACCACGCGTTATGCCTACAATAGCATCTGTATAGTAGGCAATATCTACACGACATCCGTGCGTGAAATTTTAAGCCGATCATGAGTAGATAAATCATTGAAACAAACATTGCGAAATGTAACCGGCACACGCAAAGATGCGTAAATATCCTCACTTTTGAGAGCATTTTTTTGTTTTTTTTTTGGGTAAAGTAATGATTGAAAGAAAGAAAAAAAGATTGAGAGAGAAAGAGAGAGAGAGAGAAAGAAATAGTAAAAACGAATCTGTATGATCTGTTAAAAAATAAAATAAATAATAAATATAATTAATATTAATGGCTGTCCGATTGAGAATGTATATAAAAAAAAAAAAAAATGGTATGGTAACAAAAAGAAAAATAAAATTCATGCTAAATATGTAAAATCTACTGTACGATTAGGACTTCAAGTCAAGCCACTCACTGGCTGTATAATGCTCGAAATGAGCACACGACTTTCCAAATTAAAAAATATATGTGAATTCATTTAGGATGTGAGTCGTACGTGCATAAAAGCATTACTTTGGCCAATAATATATTTTTTGAAGTTGTAAGTAAATTCAGATATGAATTGGATTGGGCTTGAGTAAAAAGTATAAAAACATGCATTTTTCATCGGATATTATTAATTACCCATGTACAAATATTATTATATGTATGTCTCTTTTGGGGATACGTATATTCTGTATAACAGAAAACGCTCAGAAAAGCGATGCAAATAACTAAGAGAAAAATGATGAATCGATTTTAAGCAATCTAAAAATTGAAGTTTAACAGCCCTTTAGATTTAGACATTCGACTGTAAGTGTATGATTACGTACAAAGGCGATTGACAGCGAAAAGATTCGATGCTACAATCATCGAATTTCATGAATAAACTAAGTATTCGTCATTTAATTATTTTTTTTTTTTTCTATTTAGAGGCTGAAAGAAGCAATTATTTTATTTTTACTTTTTAATCATTTTATGGAAGTATATATTTGCGTTAGCAATCGTCTTTCATGTTAATTCTATAAATAAATATATTTAGATCTAGTAAAATTTTATCCAAGTCGGAAATATTAAAGAAAAAAATTAAAATCATAAAATGCAATCTGTAATCAGAGTGTCTGTGTTTCTCAAGGCGTTCCCTTAAACACTTGAAATGTGAAAGAACCCAGGTGATCTCTGCACTGGTGCCGCGTATAATTTAGCTACTTTTATTACTTTATCATATACTTTAGAAAAAGAAGAGGATTAAAAGAATGCTAGAGGACTCGACGCAAAATTCGAGTCATATGTATAGATTTTATTTTACCTTTTTACTTGTGTACTTTTGTCCAAGGAATATAAAAATAAAGAGTGTATATTTACTGGATACAAAAGAAAAGAAAAAATAGCACGTTAGTCTACGTTTCGAATCTAAATAACGATTTGTTAAATGTAGCCAATGTTATTATTTCAGAATGTATTCATATCAACATTAATGATCTTGTGAATAATTTTGAAAATAAAAATAATTATAAATAATTGGTTGATAATGATTCACACCCAAATTTTTTTTAGGTAATAAAAAACACATTAAATTTTTAAGAACATTTTAATATTATGCTGTAAGCCGCAATACTTTACACATCTAATTACGAGTCACTGACATAGAATTTTCATAGAATATAATATACATCTTTACATAGTATAAATAGTTCGATTTTTTATTTGCTAGCAAAAAACGTAATGGTCCATTGAAACTGCACAATTTTTCACTGCATCATATATATTTTTTAATAAACGAATTCAAATAAAAAAAAGAACTAAATAAATAAAATTACAAAGTAATCGAAACGAAGACAGTGTTTAAGCAACATACTTTTAACACTCACATTTTCACGAGTGACGCAGCAATATACAAACTAATGCAACTTTTAATAAAATTCTTTAGTACACATTTAACAAGATGAACTTATTATCAAAAATCGGTTATATCACGATGGAACAATTAACAAATTTCGTAAATTGTGCATTGATTCATAAATATAAACGGAAAGCGTTTTCTTAATTAAATAGGTACTTTCACCGATAAAAGAGTTTGTGACACAAAACTTTTTGTATTTATATCTTAGAAAAAATTCATAAAGATAAATTTCTATTTTACGTCTCCTTAACTTGTAGAATTTATAATCTTACAATTAAGATTGTACAGAATATTGCCAACAATCGACAAGCAATTTTTTCACGCACAATAACAGCTTGCCTAGCAATCTGACGTCACGTTTCTTTCATACATACAATTTTGGACGTTCCTTTTCGATTTTATCGTTTGCTTATTTCTTAGCAAATTATATATCTAACTAATATTTTTTTAAAGAAAATACAATATTTTCCTTTTTTTATTTTTTAAGTCTTCAAGTCATTGTCCAATATCTACCGAAATGTAATCAGGGCAAAACGTGACCGATCAACGCGTTACCCACTATGTACGGTCGAAGGCACACGCGTGAATCGAGATTTGCTTAACCTTTCTTTTTTCTTGTACCTTTTTCTTTTTTATAAATTTTTGTCGCTGCATTATCATCTTGCGCAATTTTTACGCAACTCATTAAATAACTGTACATTTTTGTTCACTCAGCTCTTGGAGCAAGACGTTTAGTACCTTATGTAGTCTCTAATGAAATGTTTCATTGAAAACAATTAGTAGGTCCTTTACATAAATTCAATCATATCTAGTATATGTATATAAAAGTCTTGGTTCATTGTGAGACGTTTATTTTATTTGCCATTGAGAAAGTAAAAATTAAATTATTAAATCTTAGAATTTAAAATCACAATGAAAAAACTACTGCTGGATTTATATGAATTCATTCAAATAACTTGTAAACTTTATAAAATATTTAATTTTCAGTTATTTATAATATGAATAAATAATTATGTACTTGTTAGCGATCGTCAAAAAGTTTGTTCATTCATATTTGGTTAAGGTAAAAAAATTCATATTGATTATTTTATATACCAACACTTAATTTACTAAGTCACTAATAAATTATTATTTTGCGTTTTAATACATAATTATTGCACATTTTGTATAAATACAAATTTAAATTTAAACTTTTTTAGAGATTTTAATTATCTGCAATAGATTTAATATTATATTAAGAGTACATAAATTTTATACACATAACTAAAATTGTAAGTTTTTATATTCTATACTTATAATCAATTTAGTATTTAAAAAATCATATATAGAATGTCTATATGTATAGTCAGTCTGAGCAATTATTTTAACTATTTTTAAAAACTTAATGTTTAAATAACTAAAGATAATTGTTATAAGTCTATCAGAGAAGCTACCTTAACCAAAATATGATTAAAAATTGTCAGCTTTTAATAATGAATAAATGTCTATTAAAATTAATAAATAAATATTAATTGCTACAATTGAAACATTTCATCTTGCTCTTTTTGTAACCTTTGCAATGAAGTTCTTACTTTTCTGCCTTGTGTCATGACTACCGCTGATGGTAGGCTCTGAATGTCTCCTGATGATGATGGTCGTTGATTTTCCACAGATACCAAATGTGAATTTGAAACTATTGGATGAGAATTTCGTAATCTAGCAGTGGCTCTACGCCGTTGTACAAACGCTTCATCACCTTCATTCAGGAATCTAGAATAAATTTTAAATGAATGTAAATTTTATTATTCATTTTTGACTGATCATGCAGTCCTTTAAAAATTATTTTGTTTTATGTTCAACTTACTCGCTATTACGTTGCACTTTTTTAATCTCTTTTTTAACACTTGCTATAGACGTATCCAATTTTGCTAAATAATCATTAACAGAAGAATTTTCATCATCTACAGGGGAGGATACTGAAGATGGACTAGAAGCCTGCAAGTGCCAAAATTCAACAATTATTTTGATCTGTATATTTTATTTATACAAATAATTATTGATAACTTACATTATTAGTGCTGTCAAAACTTTCTGCAATGGAAGTTGCTGTACTAGAACTTGAAAGTGGACTATCAGTACTTACTGGTATAAGTAAGTGCTCTCTTAAAAATAAACTATCTGAAGCCCAAAGTCTGTTCACCCTTCGAATTTGTTCTGTCTAAAATAAAAAAAGTAAATATTGTCAGTAAATATTCCAGTTTAACTAATAAAGAAATAATTTAAAATAATTAAAACAAAATAATAGTAAGGCTTAAATTAAAAAATTAAAAATACAAATAAAATATTTTAAAATAATATCATAAATTAATTAATAATTAAGCATATAATTTGTAAAGCAGATAACTTAAACAAATCAGTAGCAATTTATACATTCTAAATCCTAAACATTGGCAATATGCCTCAAAAACTCTTTAAATTATTGATCAAATGTCAAGACTCTTAAAGAAAGCTTAAAATTGGTCTCAAAGAAGAAGAGCGCTGTCAAGAGGTCAGTATAAAAATTATCCAAGTTTATCAGAAAGAGACACATTAGAAGCTTGACCTAAGAGCATTATAATCCCGTAATATAACACATCCAGACAACTCAAAAATTATACATAGATAAATAAACGAGAGACATTATTGCAGCATCGCGTCTCGTTACCAAGTGTCAACAAAAATAAAAAGGCGCAGCTTGTAACACAGGTATTATACGATAAAAATAAATACAAAAAATAAATAAATAAAACCGCAAAGTAAAAAAACATATGAGAAGATTAAAAAAAAAAAAAGGATGAATAAATAAAAATAACAAACCGTAACGCCGTATCTAAGCGCAATGCCTTGTAGGGTGTCAGTCTTGGAGACGGGGTGTTTGACCAGGACCTCGTTACGGGTCACGTGCCTTGCCGTGCTACCGTAGCTACGCTTTGGTGCACGACCACTCGCGTCCCGGATTGATCTTCGTTCCTCCATCTCCTCGTCGCCGGCGCCATTCCAGTGGGCCCCATCCATCGGCCGGCGGCAGCTCGCCTCGCTCTGCTTATTTACGGCAGCAGCAGAGTCCGAGGCGCGTCCGCGAAGATGATGCTGCTGAGGAGGAATGGCCTCGTCGTCTCGGAGATTCTGTCCCTGACAACGACTCTCACACGCGCGCTATACAATTGCTGTTGCTCTGCGCGCACAGCCAGACGACGCGACTCTCTCCCTTCAATCGTCGCGGCTCGTGGATATATTCTAGTCAAGTCAACGCCACGGCTGTGCGTGAATTATAAACTTTGTATGACTGTTTTGTCTTGCTCTCTTCTTGCTTTCTTTCTCTCTCCCTCTCTCTCTCTCTATCCTCTTCTCGCGCAGTCGCGCTACTTGATCTCCTTTTCGCTTTCTCTCTTTCTTAGAGCTTTTGCTCCTGTGACTGTATCTCTTTCTCTTTCGCACTCACACACTTATAGGTATTGTCTCGTGATTACGCCTTGGCATACAAACACAATATTATGTGTATCCAACAGAAATGCTATCCGAATGAAACTTATTAAGAGTTTTTGGGGATGCGGGGGAGGCAAACCGATAACGTCTGCGTGAGATCCTTTTTATCGCTTAGGCTTGATTAGATTTCAAAATGACTTGGTAGTCGAGTTTTTCCTGGAAAGAAAGTTTGTTTCTTAGTTGTATATTATTATGAGTTTTTTTTCAAGGAATTTTGTGTTAATATTCTTATTTTGATATAATTAAATTATTATTTTTATTTTTTTAATACATCAAAATTAAAATATTTAGCAAAATCTTTTAAAATATTCACTATGTTAATAAAATAATTTGATTATTGTCACTGGAAAAATCATTTATTTTAAAATTTCATTGATTTGACAACTGCATAAATAATAATTTGTACATATTTAAAAAATGTGCATTCGAATATAAATTTACAATGGAAAATTAGAAACTTTTGTGACGTCATTTTATTTTTCAATAGTGGCAGTGGTGGCACTTACTTTAGCAGTGTACCAACCCAACCATTCAAAACTATTGGCGTTTACAATTTGCATCGGCACGATTAATTTGTCATTGTTAATTTATTTAATAAAAAGTTTTTAAATGGAGTCTACTAAAACCGATAGTACTCCAAAGCAGACAATGGTGTACATTTGTGGAGGTTAGTAAAGTTTTTTAAAATGAATTGCATTTCTTATAATTTTTTCTTTACAACGTAAACTAACCTTACTTTTACTTACTATGATGATATAAAAATAAAAAATTTTTTCAAGTTAAATTATATTTATATTAATAAATAAATTGTGAAACTTATTTTTATTTCTAGAATGTCATCATGATAATGAAATTCGTGCCAGAGATCCTATTCGTTGCAGAGAATGTGGCTATCGTATTATGTACAAAAAACGAACTAAGCGTTGTAAGTAGCTTTTTTCATTAACTATTTCCTATTCAAATAGGGTACAAAGAATTTATTAATTTCTACAAATAATACAAACAAATCTAAGATATCCTATTTCTTTAAGATTGCATGTTGTCATTCAATTACTTATACTTTTTTTAAATTTTTTAATAAATTTTTAACGTTTGATATATTATAATTAGCTAAGCTACTATTTTATGTAAATTAATGTAGAATTGCATAAAATATTAATTTATGTACTTTATTATATTTTTCTATCCTATTATAGCTTGGCTATCGTACGTGACAATGTGTACATTCTTTTTTTAACTTGTTTCAGTGGTCGTCTTTGATGCTCGTTAAAATATTTCACCAATAAGGACTTAAGGATGTTCAACTTTGTACATTTTGTATTTTAATATTTAATTAATATAAGGTATTGTAAGAAGTTTATTTTTAATTTTTTCGTTTGTTTTTAAAAAAAGATCTAAACAATAAATGAATATATTTTGAATTTTGTAAATCATTAATTTTTTAAATGATAAAATAATAACATGCCTAGCAAATTATTAAAATTAATAAAGTCAATTAATAAATTTAATTTTATAATTATGTAAATACGCATCTAAAAATATTTTGATGTTAAATAAACATTTATTTCAAACAATTTTTGAATACTATCACTGAATAATTTTATCATTTAACTCATTTTATTTCAAATATTTAACCAAAATTTTGATCTGTTTTATTACCAAAAACTATTTTTTTAAATAAACCAAAGATATCTTGTTAAAAATCGTAATAAATTAAAAAATTTACATTTTATCACAGTTTGCATACCTCTACTATATATCTTCAATTTCTAATGCAGCATTTACAAATTAAAATAAAATTTTATAAAAACCACCTACTTTTGAATTAAAATACACTGTAAATAAAAACTAAAAGTAAAAAAAAGATCACTGTCACAACGTTAAAACGTAATCGCATTTTTTTTCCAAGCAATTAACGTGTTACGAAATCCATACAACATATATAAGAGCATGTATTACAACACATGCACGTGCATAAATTAGCATTACCTCAATACTTGCGCGCATCCAGTACATATCCAATACAAGCGATGATCATTTTCATTTACATTTACCACAACACTTCAAGTAAAACACTTCTTTTTATGCTATCTTCCACGGCAACTATGTTTGGCTACATCCCTCTCGATTATATTTTGCGGTGTCTTCGTAATATGGAGTATATTAAGCAGGAGGGGATGGATTAAAAGCGAAGCGCGTGAGTCACGCGACGCGGCCTTTCGATTTCTCCTCCCGCGCTTATACTATACACTCGCATAGTATAGTCTTATACGCACGCAGAGGACGAGTCGCGCGTGGGCGTGGATCGTGCTTGCACACATATACACACACGATTATTTAATTTACAGATTATATACTCTTGCGTATTATTACTGGGTTTCCGTATATAGGATATAAATGTGCGTGCGCGATTTTTTTCTATTATCTGTATATAGTATATAAACGACAGTCCGACGTGCGTTGTACTACTGCGAGTCGCGCGAAAGATCGAGTAAGTTATCCGCCGGTGACAAGCCCGTGCACACCGATGTTATCACGTGTGCACACCGCACCCACACAGAGAAAAACATGTGTGTAGTACGTAGCGGTCAGGACGATGTGATGAACGTGTATAAGCCTCTTACTTTTTCTTTTCTACTTTTACTTCCCCACCCCTCCTCTTCCTCCTCCTTCTTATCCTACCCTTGGCTCTCCCCTCTTATCAAGCAAGGACATTCGTTATTGCCGGATTCTTTCGTGTTGCGAATGACTTTTATTTCTCTATAGTATATATATCTAATTCTATATTTGAATGGTATTTTAGCTATTTTAATTAAATATTTCTGTATAAAAGAGTCTAAATCTTCTTTAAAAATGATATGAAAAAAAGGTATCGCGTTCCTGAATAGAAATTTTTTAAATCTATGGAATTATTGAATATCCTGAATGTAGCAATCTTGAACATGACATTTCTCATTGTCTAACATATCCGGTATATAGAGCTTGCATTTGAACATGAAAATTACTTTCGATAAATATATAACTATATAATTTTGCGTGTATGTAATATTGATTGGAGCTTTAAAATATTTCTATCTTAAAAAATTTATATTCTTTATTCTTTTGTAAAGTAATTTAAAAAGATTAAATTTTGATCGTGCTATACCAAAATTTTTTCTTTTTTTTTTCTTTACTATTTATCATTTGAACTTGACATTAAGTAAGATGAGTACCTTATTTATGTATATAGGAGTCACTTTCTGTTTAATGCATATGAGAACATATTTTACAGACCAATAATGTCAAAATATTTTATTATGATTAACTATCTGAAAATTATTTTGTTTATTAAAGCATTGCATTTTATGGAGTAAATAAATTTCACAATAACAATGCAAAAAAAAAAAAAAAAAAATTCCAACATACAATAAGAAAAAAAAGATGATAAGATTAAGATATTATAAGTATTGATTAGGTTACTAGATAAAATATTGCTCTTACATCTAGTAATCTAAGAAATATTTCTACGTAAATAAGATAATTCATTGACGCAAGTAAATTTAATCTACACAGCTTGGATTTACTTGTTATAATAATCTATTTGTTATATCTTATGAAAATAAATACATTAAAAAACGCTAATTAATTATAATTCAAAAGAATTTCAGTAAATATATAAAAAGAAATTTGTGAAATGATTGTTAAGTATGCAGACTATTGTTAAACACGAGGACGAAGGCCTAGAATGCTTTAATCAAAAAAACGCTGATTTAGTAATATATAGGTTGTAGGTTCGATTCCTGGCGTCTACTGACTATCGCGCAAGCTCTTATATGCCAAAATACGCTCTTATTAGAGCGTAAAAACGGTTTAATATAAAATAAAAAGAAAAGTTTGGTTTTCTTTGAACCTAGGATGCATAAAATTTTTATCTATACGTAGTCTCAATTTTTTAAATTTATTTGTCAAACAGTTATTTCTGTAAAATTATTTTTTAAATATATTTAGAATAGTCTTAAAAAATGACGGTGTGCTTTGTATATTTTATGTTATTAATGATGGTATTCTTGATTGTTGCATAATAAAAAAAAAATTATAAATTTAAATAAGTTTATTTTTCTAAACTCTAATCATTTAATTTCTCAATAACAAGTAAAAAGTGTTTTATAACTGTATAATGATTAAATAAGTAATATATTGTTTAAATAAATTTAAGTAATTTAAAAAGTATTAAAAAAATGCAAGAAATTTTTAATATTTATTTTATCCCCTATTATAAAATGCAGTTTTGCATGGGCGCTGACATCTTGAATTATCGAAAGTCGACCTTGATCTCGAAACGGGTACCCCTCGAAACTAGACTTACTATCTCGATATATTCACATCATCATATCACATTCAAATTTCATTTGTGTGAAATTAGCGTGAAATTATTATTAGCGTGGAAA
>JAPYZE010001869.1:0-19171 GCA_030522805.1 Leptomastidea abnormis
TATATATATATAACATATATATACATACATATACTATATACAACAGCTGTCAAGTCAAAGCCGAGAAAACGCGAAAAACGATCTATTCTATATTTACATATGTAACACCCGCACAGCCATTGTTCGAATCGCAACATCGCAAGTGCGTTTTTTAAGGAAGACGAAGTTGTATAGTGATTAAATCATCTTCTGGAGTATTTTTTGCTAACTATACATACACCCATCAACTTTGCAAAATGGTCTCTATATAGTGGCTCCTTCTTTTTAATTTATTGTGATTTCTTTATTTTATTATTATTTTTTTAATATTATAAATGCTCTATACGTATATGTCCGACTGTATTAGACATTCATCATCATAATAATCATCATCGTTGAAAAAGATATCCGCGATGACGAAGCTATGCACTGTTCTCTGTATAGACTCGAGACTTTTTAACAACATGTATATTATAAAGACTCTGTGTGTGTATGATATGTTGTTTTTACGAGTGAGCACGTATTAAAATTTGCAATCAGTATAAGCAGCAACTTCTCAAACGAGATAAAAGTTTTTAGCTTGTACAGTTTTTATTCTGGATATTTTATTATTTATTTTTAATTTTTTTTTTTTTTATATTTTGATTTTGCTTGTACAGTATAATGATAATAATAGTAATAACAGGAAAAAGACGACTGGGGAATTAACGTTTTTGGTAATTATATAGAGGTAGGGCTGAATAAGATTTGTAATTTTGGATTACGGTCTATTTGCCGCTAATGCAAGTCACTATTTTTCGCTTTATTTTCATTCATGTAATTGTCAATTTGTATGTTCTCTCTCTTTTTTTTTTTTTTAATTTTCTAAATAATTAGTATAGAATTCTTGTTGACGATCACCGGAACATATGGCAGCTAGCGCTGGTCTTTTGCTGAGGAAATACTTTTTCTGAGGCTAGATAAGTGCCTGCTGACATATTCTCGATAATACTTTTGCTGATAAATAATGTGTTAAAGTTTGATTAAATCGAGCTATTTCTTTTGACTTTTTTTTTTTAGTTGTTAGGAGAGCGCAAATTTTGAGGGATTTATTTTATGGTAGGATAGAGGTATGGGAAGGTCGACAAGTTTATTGATTAGATAGATTGGTTGAGAAGGAGTTTTATAGGATTTCATATATATTTTCTTTTTATCTTGCTTTTAAAACTTTTGAACTTTTTGTGGTTTAAATTAGATAAGAATTAGGCTATTACTTTGAGTGGCTTTAGTAATTTGATTGTGAAATAAAGTAGGCATATTTTTTACTGTATTTTTATCTAAATTTATTTTATTTTATCTAGTTAGTAAAATATTTTTGCACAAGAGAAATCATAAAGTTTTCAAATTTTATTTTGATTTAAAATTATTATTTTATTATTCATTTTTATTTAAGAATTTTTCTATTTTTTTAATATATTGCAATAATTATTAATTGAATTATCAGTGTAAACTACTTTTAAGTTTATTATGTTTGCTGAATATATTTATCTATTGATTTATTAGAAAAATATTAAATGTATTCATAACACTGCTAAAAGTGTTTTTAAAAGTTCCATTCTTAAAAAGCTGATTCATGAGAATCATATGTCACACATATATTCAACTGTCACTTTTTCACAATTGAATTAGTATTGCTATAATAAAATCCACAAATACATAGCCACTAATCAAAAGTTTCATATTGCGCAATAATAATAATAGTTATCATCTTTATTGATTTTTATTACAATAAAATACCTATCTGTCCTAGACAGCAAACAATATTATTCTTTTTCTTTTCTAAACTGTTTATGAAATTTAATATAGGAAGAGGAGGATGGGCATGAACCTGCTCATCATGCAAGAAGGCCAATGAATGCCTTTCTTATCTTTTGTAAAAGACATAGGGCCTCTGTACGCTCTGGCTTTCCACACTTAGAAAATCGTGCTGTCACAAGAGTCCTTGGGGAGTGGTGGGCTATGCTCTCCAATGAACAAAAAAGGGCATACACAAATTTAGCTCAGGAGGTAAATATATACTCTTTTACATTGTTAAATATGATATTATCAATTATTAATCTTATGACAGCTGTTTTTTTTATTGAATTAAAAGGATTTATTATAAAAAAAGATTTTTTACAATGAAATTTTTCTACAGAAAGATTAGATAAATATATAAAATTGGCAACTTTATAAAAGATAAACTTTTTTATTTTCTCAAAAAGATTAAGAAATAAAAAACAAAAACAGTGAACTTGAATTAATAATGTGATTTATTAAATGACTTTATTTTGTAAAACTGGACTATTTTATTTGTTGTTAATTGTTACAAATTTATTTTTCTTCTACAAATTCCAGTACAAAGATGCATTTTTAAATGCTAATCCAGATTTTAAATGGTACAAATTACCAGCCCCTCCTTTACGTACATTGAACACAAGGCCAACAAATAAAAAGGCAGATGCAATGCAATCTGATAGTGGATCAGAAACAATGAAGAATGATTTTTTAATGTCAAATTTAACTAAATTGGATGAAGATTCAATTCAACCAGGAAAACTAGCAGATGAATCTCAGATTGGAGGATTAAGTTCTTTGTTCACACCACAGAAAATGAATCCACAAGATTTTCAGCCTAACAGTTCAGTCTCAGATGATGAAAGAAATGATAATTCTGAAGTTCCAAAACCTCCCAAAAAACGTTACACAGAGTTGCCTATTTCACCAGAATTAAAGAAAGATTGTAAAGCTGATTTATTCGGTGATAAAAAAAATAGGACAGAATCAAATAATAATAACAAGCACCTTATGGTAATTATTAATTCTCACTGTCAATAAGTTATAAATGTTAAATACATGTTAATTTCCTATTTATGCAAAGATGTAATTGTTTCATTTTAATACTTATCTTAAAAGATAATTATTTTAATGTTGTTTATACTTATTCATAATTTAGAACGTAGCGGATGACAACGATGTTACTCAAACTTACATTGAAGATACTTCGGTAGAAGATAGTAATTATCGCGGGGACAGAAGCTGCAAAGGTTTACGATATCAAAAGTTCTTAGCGGAACAATTGACACCTCAACAATCAAAACAACGTCGAATCTCTGGTTTTCCACAGTAAGTTTAGTACAAAAAACTAATTCAATAAATTTTCAGTGTAGTAATAATTTATATTTTTAGCTTTGATCAACCTAACAGAGAAAGAAGAAATTCCATTTCTTCGAATGTCAGTGAAAAAACAGATTCTTTGAGTAGTGAAGGCACAAGTTCTCGCGGAGATTTAGAACATCTTGTTGAAAGGTATATATTTAACATAATGGAGAATTTTAATTTCATTAAAAGTTATGTACATTTTTATAATGAACGTAACAATATTTTAGTGCTGAAGGTAACTTGGAGGCTTCAAAACCTGAAGATACTGAGACTGAAGGAGCTGAAGGACATGAGCATGGTGGATGGACTTTACGCAAAAGGTTTAAGGCAGAGTAAGTTTATTTAACAAATTTTAACAAACAAAGAAAAAAAATATTAATTTATGTGTCAAACATAATTTTCTTTTTGTCAGAGACTTTAATTTAGAGAAAAAGATTGAAGCATTACCATCATTGAGCTTAGAAGAATTCCAAGCAATGAAAAAGCAACAGAGAACGAAAAAAAAGAAGATCCTTCAAAAAGCTGGAGGAGCGATAAAACGAAGTCCGCGGGATAGTTCTCCCGAGCTAAATGACCAACAAGCTGAGGCGCAAAGAGATATGGATAAAGCTTTGCTAGTCGGCAGTCAAAAAAGGAAAGCGCGAAAACAGAGTATTACAAGAAATACAGCGACTAATGATGCTCCTGCTACTGGTGCTGAACAAGAACCAAAAGGTAATTTTATTTAAAACATTAAATTCCTATATTTTTTTAATTTTTATGTTCGATTTTAATAATTGTAGTTATAAAATTTTTATTAGCACCAATAGTTGAAAAATTTAAAATATTTTTTAGCATGGTGTGCATCACCAGATCTCGAAGCACTGGCTTGCCTAGCAGCAGTAGCTGCTAATCGTACGAAGTTAACCAAGTCGTAAGGATTGTTTAAATGATTTTTCTTTTCTGTTTCTCCCCCGATTCGGTGCTACGTATAGCGCGTGAGACGGATTACAATTTTACCCTCCACTCTTCGTTATTTTATTTTCTTAGAAGAAAGAAAAATGATAAATGCTAACTTTTACGAATATTATTATTCCAATATATTATTACTTTTATATATTTAATATTTGGTATTTAAAGAAGAAAAAAAATTAAATTTTGATAATGATTACACAAGGAGAAGATAAAAGAAAAACATACGTACAGAACACATACACACAAAGACTTCCGTATAGAGAAAGTAAGAGAAGGACTTTGTTCTTTTTCAAGCACGAATGCACCACTGGGTTCAGTCTGGTGTGAATGTACATAGAGAAAATAATAGGTGCAGTATTATAAAAAAAAAAAAAATGTTTTTCTTCGTTCGCTCGTTCGTTAGTTCTTTTACTTTGTCAACGAATCCGCGATTACATAATCAAAATGTATAAATTTATCCGTACGCAGATTAATATATACGTACCCGGAAAACGTGTGCCTAGTTCATAAATTCGCGTGCACGATATATTTTTTTTACTTTTAAAAAGAGGACTGTGTAAATGTACATATATTTTATGTGAATACAAAATTTTAAATGATAAAATAATAAACAAAGACTGCAAAAAATTCTCGTGAAAAACAATTTGGATATTATAATGCGCACGAAAATTAATGCATTTTTGCATTTTTATAGTGAAAAAATCAATCTTCTTTTTAAAAGCTAAAAATGAAGTCTCTTGTACCAACTTTTTTTATTTCCGTTTTCTCAATAGTCTTAGAACTTACTTGAATAAGTTTAAAAAAACAAAATGTGTTTATTTGCATATGAATTGTGAATAAACATCATTCCGTATTCTTTATATCATTGATTGTACAGTTATTGTTTACTTTTGTTTACCAAGTTAAACATTTTTATTGTTATTATTTAAAACCTAATGAGTTACAGCACAAGGTTACGAAATATTTTTTTTTTTTTTGTAAGTAGTAAAATAATTGTCGTCACATCGTAGAATGGATTTTAACGAGAATCGATTCGTGTGCTTGAAATTATGAACAATTTTAATTTTGTATACTGCATGAAGAGACACAAGTGGAGAGGGGAGTCATGGATCTTTTTATAAAAATATAGAATCGCGAATTGGAGCCTCAACAAAACATAACTTAAGTGCTTAAAGAAAATAATACCGTAAATATAGCTTAATAGCTTTTCTACGACATGGACCAAAAAAAAAAAAAAAAAACGTCACGAATGAAATATTTATTTATGTACAATATAAATGTGATGTGTAATTTTCCTCGATCGTTAAGTAGATACTCGAATCCTGTGGCATCAAAGCTTCTATTTTTTGAATTTCTTTATTTTTTTTAGACTGTCGGATTAATTGATGAAGACAAAAAACTTTTTAAAAACAATTAAGCTCCGTAATAGTCGATAGTGCCTAAATATTAAAACAAATAACATATATTTAATATAACAAATAGAAGTTTTTTTGAAGTGGGATATTGGATGTTACTTCCGAGAATCTCTTGACTTTACGTAATATATATCCAGCTCCAATTCCTGATTTTAAAAAAAATGCAGAGAGACGATAGACTCGCGTTGACAAAATATTAAGGCCACTAATACATAAGTGTAAATGTATATTTATGATATTTATATAGCTTAATTGTATCTAATACATTATATATTATACCGAGACGAGACGATGGTTTTCTACGTAATATCGTATATATTTCGAAAGATGGCGAAAGTAAGAGACTTGTCTGTGATGATTTTTGGCTAAAAGAATTTTTAATGTTTTATATTTTTCTATATATTGACATTGACTCTTTGATTTCGTTGAGCGAAAAGTAAAGATTCGAAAGTATGTTCCGTTTTTCTATTATTTTTTTATTTTTTTTTAATTAATTATTAGTAAAGCGTTTGGCCAGTTGAGCTTATACTAGTGAATTGAAATGAAAAGCTTTTCTTGGATTATGTCATCTTGATTTTTATGATTGTCATAGTTGAATTAATAACATTAAAATTAATTCAACACGTTACGAGATACTTGTACTTTAAATTGCAAAAAAACGTCAAAATTTAATTTTAAAATATTTCTTGTAATAATAATTAAAATTACTATCCAAAATCAATTACGCCAATGTAGCATATATTTATTTATTAATTTATTAGAAGAAGAAAAAAAACTACATGTGTGAAGCAAAGATTGTATTACGTTCTTCCTATACTTAAGCGATAATTGTATAGTTTTTTATTCGCCACCAATATTTTTACATAAAAAAAATTCGAATTTAATTCACGCGTGAAGGCATAATCGAGCAATAATTTATTTTTTTCTTTTTAATATACTGTAAATAGAACACCGAAAATGGTAAACAGTCATAGTGGCATAAAACTCGATAGCAGTGAGGATAAACTCGTTTTTTTTTTAATTAAGCCCAACAAGTAAGAACTATACTGGTATATAAAAGATGATTGACCATGTTGAGACTGTATGCGTGTAACGTTAACGGATTAAATACTTTAAACGTGCCTTGTTGAAAGAGAGAGAGGAAGAGACATTAAAGAACAGCTACTAAGCTGAGATAAGCTGTGCGTAAATAAGTATGCTAGTGAGAAAGAAAGCAAATGGATAAGAAGATAGATAAAGAGAAAGAGGAAGATTAGCCACTTTTGCAAATTTGTACACAAATTTTTCGCTTCCTCCGCATTCGTTATTTTACAGATGTGAGTGTTATATATCCTTTTTTTCAGTGAAACTTATTCTCTGAGAGTTTTTACAATTACATTTCAAATATGTACGACACAATGATTTATTGCATGTGTATTACTGTTTTTAAATAAACATGCGAATGAAAAAGAATAGCGACTAGGTAATCTGATCATAAAAATACTATATGATTAGATTATTAGAAAAAGTCTTACTTTTTTTTATCTTCAAATTTTTTCACTGCACAAAAGTGTGTATTTTAGCTTAAAAAAAAAATAATGTAATTTATATGAAACATGCAATAGAATCATACATCTATACATGCTTGTAACATATTGTATAATGTTTATATTAATAATAAAGGTATGATATTTTGATGTATATTGTGACTATATTTTATTAATCATGTAACTATTTGTTGGTTTTTTTATTATTAATTTATGATAAGTAATCAAATTATTTATTATTTTCTTTTCTTTAGTCGGCTTAAGAAATAAAAAATTATTTATCTATAATTTTATTCAAGTCATGGAGTGTGATGTAACATAATTAGAAATTCACTTATTTAAATAGACTAAGTTGTACAACAAGATACCTAATTTTTATAAAAACCTTAACCACAACATAAATTACAAAGATTCAAATAATTTAACAAAAAACAATGTTATCGATAAGGTAGATCAGCCTTAAAGGTCATTGGAATATATATGATTGCATCAATAATAAATTAGGTTACGCTAATAATAAAAATATCACAAATCAATAACTCACCTATATATCCGATTCCTTAACAAATCCAATAACTTTTAAATCACATCCAGTTGCGTCTTCAATCACAGTATCCTCACCCACACAAATTCCAATACATAAATCACTTTACAAACAATAGCATTTCTCTCCACACTAAGTATCTATAAATAATAATTAGCCGAGCGGTAAAATCTCCCGCTAAATCGAAAGAAATCTTACAAGTCCGGATGATAAATTCATTGAAATTCGAAGGGCCGAAAATCACGTGACCATATCAAAACTAACCAATCACTAGTCAGATTTGCGGGGGCTGCTGACCGGTGCTTGGTACGGCCGCAGGCGTCGTCGCCACCAAGCAGAAGAGGTGGCCAATTGTTATCGTTAACATCATCATCGCCGACCTCGTTTTTACATTTAGAATTGATTGCTGTGTTAATAACTACATAAGTGTAGCTCTGCGTGGAATCGTCGAGAGATTCTCGGACGCGGTTCATTAAATCGGTGGAAAAGTCTCATCATGGAGGTTAGGATGGCGCGGCTATTGCTTGTTTGTTTTGAAGCCGAAACTTTTTTTTAAGGATGATCAAAGATTATTTATTTTGTGAAAATAAGTGATTTATTAAGGGTTTAATTGCTTATTGGATTTGATAATTTTGTTATTTTGGTGATGATTTTTGCCTTTTGGTTGAGGGGGTGTAGTGATCCACATGTTTATTGTTTTTTTTTCCTGTAGATTGCAAATAAGTTTTGCAAAGTGTATCTAATGTTTTAAAGATTCTTTTTGTTAATAAGAAGGAATTGAAATAGTGATTTGAATATTTATTTGCTGAAAAATGGCTAGAGTAATGGTAATTTAAAGTGTTTAAATAACTTAAAAAAATTTTTAATATAGTGTTATTTGTGATTTTATTTGTTTAATAGTAAGAATTCATGTGAATTTATTTATAATCTTTTTACTTCAATATATTGAATATCAAGAGTTAAAAATTGTTTAGATGATTGTAAAATGTATTTTTTTTAAGTACATAACAATAATGTTGACATAACCTATAAATCTTGAGTAGATAAACAACATATTTGTGTTTATATAAATTTCTCTATTCAAACAAATACATTCTAAATTATAATTAATTTAATTAAATATTTGTTGTGTTTGTTAAAAAATATTAATTTTATCATATGTTGATCAGATTGAAGAGTGTTCTATTAATGGAGACTCTGGCGCTGAAGAAGATGATGATGAGGAATTGTCTCAAAATTCAGCTACAGAGAGTAGCAATAACAGTACCAATGGTACTGGTAGCACAACAACTGATAGTGGGGAAGAAAGTGCTGATGAACAAGCCACAAGTAGTTCTGAAACTAATACCTCAGTGGAAGAGGACGAGGAGGAGAATGAAACAGTAGAACATCCCGAAGAGGCAAGTATTTATATAACTTATAATAAAGTAAATAAAATTAATATGATTTTTTGATTGTAAAGTTATAAATATTTTGTTTATTTATTTGTTTAGAGGTGGGAAACTTGTATGGCAGGTGGTACCAAATTGAAATTACCTCAAGACTTATGTGAGCATGAGTCTATATTCAAAGAATTACTTGATTATCCAAGACTTTGGGATGAATATTTAAGTGAAAGTCAAAAGGAATCATTGTACAGGTTCTTGCCAAATTTTCCAAAAGACTGCAATGTTGAAGCAGAATTAGACAAAACTTTAGATACGTTATTTAGTGGAGACCTGCATAGGTAAATAAAAACTTATCTTTATTTCTAATTTTAAATTATGATATTAACTGTTAATAATGTCTAATTTCAGATTTGGCATCAACCCTTTAAATGATTTTCACAAAAATCTTTCTGCTGGACATTTTAGACCAGACATTAGGAGAATGCGTGCTTTAGTTAAAAAAGCTAGGAAAAGGAAATATATATTTGAAGAACGTAAGCGAGCATACGAGTTTACAGGTGAACTTTTGAAATCAAGAGAACGCTTGTTAACGAAGGCGTATAAACAAGGCTTTAGCCAATCAACGTCACATCGCACGATAACAAAGTTGCCCTGGAAAAAACCAAAACCTGACATACGTAAATATCTAAAATTTTACTTTTACATTGTATTTCTACAATTATTTGAATTAAGGTTTCATACACATAAACATATTATTAAATAGTGGAAGAGCGTACACAGCTACGATACGCTGAAGAACTGAACGCGATAAATACCGAGATTGGCTCGAAAACGCGGTACATGCCCTCGGACTCTGATTCAGACGACGATGACGGCAGCAGTAGTTGTTTAATGACTCCTGCGCAAGCTAGCACTGGTGGCAAGCTTCAACAGCAACTACAACTACTGCAACAGCAGCAACGCAGAAAAAAGCGAGCAGCCCTTGTAGCTCAGCAACAACAGATGTTACCTACGAGAGCTATGCACCTTAAGTAAGTTTTTTTTTAATTTATATTTATTTTATATCTTGCTACAGGTTTCATTAATTTCATATTAATTATTTGTAGTCCTGGAGATGAAGCAATAAGGCCAGTGTACTCAACCTTGCAAAGAGTTGGATCGGAATTCAGTGGAGTTGGAGTCGGTATGAGTTTTGTAACTTCAAGGCCAGATCAAAGTGAAGATACATACAAGGCAATGCTTATGGCACATAAGAAGAGAAGAACAAAAAAAGACGTAAGTTTTTTTTTTAATTTTAATTTTATATAGTCAATTTATTTAACCAAATCATTAAAAGATAATTTCATAATCTATAAATTTTGCAGACACATCCCGAACTTAATACGCAAGGTATAGCTCTTTCGGATCTGATGCAACGAGCACAACTTGGTCAAAAGCATAAGCTGTCGTTCTCTCCACGCGTGTCAAGCACGAAAAAACGCATAAAAATGGAGCAGCCAGTCCAGATTCTGCCTCAGTTGTCACAGCTACAGCAATCTCTTCAGCAAGTGCAAGCTCAACTAGCAATGTCACAGTTACAGCAGCCGCTTATTCCAGTCGCTACGCCGATGAACTCGACGCCGATAAAAATGGAAAGTGACACAAATAGCCATACCAGCGGTGATTATTCCATACATAGTAGTGAGGATATCAAACACAGCATTATTGAGCAGCCAGATCAAAAGCCGCCCGAATGCTTGCTTGCTGCGGAGGATGTAAAAGATGAGCCCGAGGAACCAATTGAACAAATCGAGCATATCGAACCTGTTGAACCCATTGAACCAATCGAGCATATTGAACATATTGAACATATTGAACATATTGAGCCTATTGAGTCTATGGAGGATAATTTCGATATCGAACCACCAGCAGCTCAACTTCCATCAACGATAATGGACGAGTATGTGGTTTTTAAATATTATTCATTTGTTTATTTTTTTTAAAGATTTGATTTATTGTTTTTACAACACGTATTATTTTTGCAGAGAGCCTGAACCTTTGCCTGAAGATTTCATTTCGCCGATTCATGAAATCAAACAGGAAATTGAGGAACTAGAATATGAGACTGCTGAAGTCAAGGTTGACACTAATTTAATTGTACATGAAGAAATTCCAGTCGGGATACCAATTGCTGTAGAGGGAGACGATGACCTTGATAAAAAAGATGAAATTGATTTGGATAGCATTGATATGATGCAATTGCCAATTCAATTAGATGATGGTATAGATATTCTTGCTGACGTAAAGTAAGTTTTTTTTTATTTGGAAAATTAAATTAATGTTATTTTAAGATAATTTTTAAACACATTTTTATTTTTTTAGATGTGAAGATGGAAGTATTATTACCATACCAGACAAAGACTTAGCTGATGCTATAGTTGATGATATTGTAATGAATGGTGATGAATTAATGCAAGAAACTCACTTGTGTTTCTTCTCGTTAATTAGGGATGCTTTCTTATCGAAAGGAGAGTACCGAATGAATCGAAGCGAAATGAAAGAAGCTGTTTTACTCTGGCAAGAAAATCCAATATCTCCTTTAAATGATTGGTATAACAAACATTTAAATATTTTCAGATCATTATTTTTTTTAAAATTATTTTAAGATACATAATGATACATTTTATTCCAGGTATTCGTTAGTTCCTTCGTGGTCAGCTTTAGTTCCGTTAGCCTTAGGTTTTCTTGCTGGTGAATTAGTTTATCCACAAGATCAGCTTTTAGATGGTGAACAAGAACTAGTACCTTATCTCGAGAATAAAGGAAAGGGTGTGTATGCCTGGATTGGCGCTGGTAGAGATTCTGACTCTCGCTTGTCAATGCTATGTACCAAATTTTTACTTTACAAGTAAGTCTTTTCACCTACCTATTAAGTCTTAAAAAAATTTTTAAATTGCTATAGTACAGACGTATCAAATTCTAAAAAAATTACTTTCACAGAGATGCTCTGGTACCACCAAAGCCACTTGTACCTCTGCCTGTAATAAACTCAAAGCAACAGCAGCAGCAACAACAAACACAACAGCAACAGCAAACGAACCTTACAATTGTAAATAGCAATACGACTGACACTACAGACACAACACCGGTAACGACCGATACTATCTTGCCGCTGGACGGATTATCATCGACCTCGCCGGAATGGGAGCCACCTAAGGCTCTTTACTCAACCGATTGGAAGGTACGACCTTCGACGGCAGAGGAACGCGAGGAGTTCCGGAGACAGGAACGTATGCGATATGCTGCGCCGCACAAGGCCTTCACTTACCGCATGCATGGCTACTGTTCTGTCGTCGGTCCTGTCAAAGGAATTTACCAACACAATGCAGGCATGTTTTTTCTTAATTAAGATTTTTTGAATATTAATAAAAATTATTTATTAAAAATGGAAATTCGATTTACACAGGTTCTGGTGTAACGAAAGCTCGTGGTCATTCACTTTTGGTACCCGATAGACCAAATTTCGTAACAATATTAGCACTCGTGCGAGATGCAACCGCACGTCTGCCCAACGGTGAGGGCACGCGTGCCGACATCTGTCAGTTGCTGAAAGATTCTCAGTATATTCAGGAGGATATTTTTAATAATGACAAAGAGAATAATTTAAATAATGTTGTGTCTGGAGCTCTTGATCGATTGCATTACGAACACGATCCTTGTGTTAGGTATTATCCGAAAAGAAAAGAATGGCTGTATTTACATAGAGCTCGGTCCGAGACAGAATTTGGTAAATATTTTAATAGATTATTGTCAAAAATAATTAAAATAAGTTTAGCTGTTAAATTTAATAAATGTATTATTGTTTAAAGAAATGTATCATCAGCAACTACAAGGTGTTCCAAAGAATAAAAAGAGCTCGGGTGGATCATCCAGGAGTAAGGCACAAGCAAATAAAGCAAATGCAAAAGATTCAAATACAACAACGATTGTCAAAGAACCTGCCACGAAGAAAGATAAGAAAACTGCCGCTCAAATCAGCGCAGCTGCTAGGTAAAAAAGATCATTGATTTTCATTATTAAATAATAATAAAAAATATTTGTACAGTTTATAAAATGAACCTATTACTTTAATATTGTAGGAAAGAGGCATCGAAAAAACAAGAAGAAAAAATATTAAATGTAATTGAACAAGCAGTTTCTACGACTGATCAGCTGACTGCTGCTGTGCAGCAACAACAACAACAACAATTACATCATCAGCAAAAATTACAGCTACAACAGCAACTTCAGCAACAGCAACAATTACAGCAGCAGCTGCAAAAACAGCAGCAGTCAGTTCAACAGCAATCTCTGCCTTCTTTGTCCCAGTTGGCTCATCCTACAGTAGTTGCGACGTCTACTCCTACAACAACAGCATCCGTAACGCCGATGACGATAACCAGGCCGAGTAGCAATAACGTTCCGACCCTCGTGAGCGTCGTAGCGACAAGTGTACCACTCACGACTACATCCACTATCTCATCGAGCAGTATTGGTCCACAAACGCTTCTGAACATTGCGACCACGACAGCAGCTACGACAACCATTGCTTCGATGCCGCAGATGGTGACGCATAGCGCTTCATCTATTGTGGATAAAGAAAGCCCGGTTACTGTTCTATCTACAGTCATGGAACCCAAACCTCAGTTAACGATTAATACAAGTAGAGGTATGTAATTTGTTTTTCATTTTTTTGAGCATAAAAAAAATACTTTAATTGGCTAATTTTATTATAATTTTACAGAATTGAGTACCATGACAAGTCTGGCTTCGGCACTTTCGAGTCCAGGCTCAGTGAAGAAAGTTAGCGCGAGTATGAATGTAAAGCCAGTAACGGTCGTAAAGTCAAGCGGTGCTCAAAGCTTACTTCAATCGAATCAACAGCACTTCCCTACTCAGCAAATCCAGGTGTCCACGTCAGCAGGAGTACAAACTATTCGGCTTTCGGGACACTCGGTACTTCAGTCAGCCCAACAAAACCCGTCCTCCAGCACAAACGTGCCCTCGATATTCCCTACGGCCAAGCTCGTTCAGAGTCAGGCTCAGCCACAGCAGCAAACTGTTCTTACTACGCAGACTGGCAAAAGTATCCTTCAAACCTCGAACCTCAAGCAGCAACAGCAACAACAGCAGCATGTGATACCTACGAAGCTGCTTACATCGCAAATAAAGCTGGGTAAGTTAATAATATATAATAAATTTAAAAATTAAAAATAGTATCATAATCAAAATTTAAATTTTAATGAAAAATATTATTCCAAAAAACCAAACTAGTGAGTTCAAATCAGATAAAGTCTCTCCTTACCGGCCACGGTCTGCAAGGTCAGACAATTTTCATCAAGCAAAGCCCATCAGCTTCTACGTCACAAGGACAAACGCAACAAGCTCAACAGTCTCAACAATCACAGGTTCAGCAACGCGTCGTTACAGCGACTACCGGTCAGCAGTCGCAGCAGCAGACGCAACAATCTGTACAACAGCAGAGCTCAGGCATGCAGAGGTTAATTGCTCAGATTGGTGGAAAACCAGTCGCTGTACAAATACAGCAATCGCCTCAGCAGCAGCAACAACAACAGCAAAAGGTTTTAGCGAAAGTGCTTACAACTGCAGGCACGAGTCAAATAATCTCCGTTGAGAGCTTGTTTGCTCAAAAGGGTATAAAACTTGCGACGACTACAGCTCATGGAAATCAGTTAACTAGACAGGGCAATAAGGTCATTCAGGCGCAGTATCAAGTGAGTTGAATTTGAATATTTTTCGAGATAATAATAAATTAAGTGCATTATAGAAAAATTCTCAATTTTCCTTTTCATTTTTTATTCAACAGGTGGTAACGCAAGCTCAAACATCTCCAGGCCAGTCAAAAATAATCGTAAGCAATCAAAGCCAGCAGTCGGGTGTATCAGCGAGCTCGGTTTCCGGACAGCAACAACCAACAGTACGAATGGTAACGGCTCAACTCGCTGGCAAGCCGATCGTTTTAACGAGCAGTGGCGGAAAAACCGTGGGCGTAAATGTCGCTAGCACGGGCAACGTCGTTCTCGGCAAGCAGACGACTGGTGCCTCGGGTCAGTCCGGTCAGCAGAGTATAATCTTACCCAGCCAGCTACTGAATATTAAAGCGCTGCATGGACTCAAGGTTATACCAACGCAGGCTGGATTGAAGACCGGTGCCGCGGTCTATGCTCGAGTCATCGCGCCGTCCGCAATCGGTCAGGCGAGCCAAGCGAACGTTGCAGCAGCACAACAACAGTCTCAGCAGCAGCAAGCTGGCCAGCAACAGCAACTGCAAAATAATACGCCCTTCGGTGGATCTCAGTGATAATGCATATCTGCTGTCTCTTGTGCTCCTATTCCTTTGATGCGAAACTTTTAAGCAAAGTGTATTGTATATTTATCTTTTGATAGTTTGTTACATCATTTTACAGGACGAACTATATAGTGAAAGATTTAAATTTTACTAAATTCCAAAACTTTTTTTTTTTTTTGTAAAAGTTTGTATCAAACGTTTATTTTTCTTTTCTTTTTTAAAGGAAAAGTAGATGATTGGAATAATTTTAAAATATAATTTGGGAAATATTTTAATAGGATTAAAGTAAATAATTTATTACTTTGAATGTTCATAGATAAAATGCTGTCATCAACAGAAATAAGCCATACTAATTTCAGGCTTCTGATTTTTAATTCCAAAGTATTTGGATAGAAAAAAAATTTGTAAAAAAAAAAAGCATCACAACAGATATTTCGTCAGGACTAAGTTACAAAAATTCCTTCATTGTATATAGGATTAAATAATGTGTTAGTGTTAAATACTTACTGACGAACTGCCAACAGTTGAATATTTTTTAAAACGCAGTGTCAGTACGCGATCACGGCGACTTGTGAAAGTGAATGGACGCATTACGCATATAAATGCGCGCGTAAGCTGCACAAGCAAAGCCTAATGCATACAGGTGGCTCTTGAGTACACTTGAGGATCCAAGAAGTGTTGATAATTAATTGTATGAATAAAAATAGTTATATGATAGATAGTAACACTAAAAAAAAAAATATTGTGACGATGTTTTATTAAAACCTCGATTCTTGTAAAAAAGTGATTGAAAAAATATCAAAACATTTTTCTATATATAAGTATGTGTATGTATTTTTGTTCTCTTTGTCAAACTTGATGAATAAGACAGTTTTTAGAAATGTCGAAAAAAATAATAATACTGACAAAGTATATTCTTGTAGATAATCTTAAGCATTAATGCAACATTATATTAAGTAAGGAAGGGAAAAAAAATCAAAATTTATTTATGTGAATAAATTTTTGATACTTTTATTTCATTAAATATCAAAGTTTTTTAAATCAACAAAATTTATGTAAATAAATTTTAATTTCGTCTTATTTATTTTTAGCTTACAGAACGAACAAATTTCTCGCTGTATAGAAAATTCAATTATTCATTAATTTATTCTAGCTATATAAAAAATATAATAACTTCCCATAGCATTTGATGATACTTTATTCTTTTAAGCATACTTTCAATTTTTTTCTTGTAAAATACCTGATCCACATCCGTAAGATTAGGATTTAAAAAATAATCTATCGATAATGTGAAATTATAAGAAAAACTCAAATTGGAAAAAGATGCGACTATTTACAGATGCTCATGATTACATAGAAATTGTGAAAAATAATATTGAAATTAATACAAAGGCACTTGCATTTTGTGAAGGGCTTCTGCAATAATTTTTATTCAAAATGCATAAATAAAAAAAAAAATGAAAAAAAAACATTACATTCGGTAAACACATTATTTAAATTAATTCGTTACTTCTTAATCCTACTAATAAAAATTTATCCCTTGGCTAAACTAAATAAAAAAATTTTAGCTACACTAGGGACAGTTCACATTTAAGACAGCCACAAAAATTGTTGCCATCGTGTCTTTGGTATGTTTTGTATACGTGATAATATTTGCTTTCTAACTTTCTTTATACAAAATGCAGTAGAATACTAAGAGTTTTTGCGCACAGTTGACAGTAAAATACAATTAGATTTACAATCAAATAATAAGAATATCATATATATTCGAAATGTTTATGTGAAGTAACTCTGTTAATAATATCTTATAACTCTATCTATCTTGTAAAAGAGTTAACAGGTAACTGAGTTAATAACATAAACTTTGCTAATAGACCTTCAGACAATCATGATGCAGCGTCAAGGTACAGCAGTTGACTGGATGTGCTTTAGTTGATAATCCTGTTGCACCATAACTTGCCGACTTAATCATCTGACATAATATATGATACCAATAATTATCATATAATATATTCATATCTAATTAATTCATTACCATCAACTGCACGTCGGTCATACATACGAATCGGTTTACTAAATACAGAATATAATTTGAAGAAAAAAAAAGTTAACGATCGCTCTCAGAACATATCGGTCCGCTAAAAACTATATTCTCCTAAATAAATTCGTATATGAAATATCTATATATATTTACACAAAATCGCGTGCCACAATAAAGCACAAAGTCTTATCTCCGCCGAATTAACTTTTCATACTGGCTGTATAGTACAAATAATAATAATAATAATAATAGTCTCTCTACGTCAACAACCACAAGAAACGGTCTTCATCATCATCATCATCGGTCACGCAAGAGTCGGACACTGATATATCGGATCACTGTCCTTGATCTCTTCGAATATGTCAATGAGGTTGTTAACGCCAATGAGATATCCGTCCTCGTGATTACCAACTTGCCATTCAGCGTCATGCCTAATACGTGGCAAATGTTGTGGTAATGGTAATGTTTTTGCAAAATCGATCATCCAAACGCCAGCGTTACGACTGTCGTGTACGAAAAGTAATGATGATCCGACAACTTCGTGCGATGCAAAAAATGGCGAAGCTTTTAATGTTGCACGTATGGCTTTGAGTCGTTGTAGATATTTTGGTACTGCGTGTGGGTAACCGTCAACGAAACGACGTAGTGCATCCATTACCTGTGTATAAAATATTACAAGGACATGATGAGTATGTGGGGTCAGTTTAAATTTTATACAGTAAAAATATGTTATGATCGTCATGACGAGAATTGAAATTAATTCGATATTTTTTATATTTCTTTTTATTTTTTTTTTATTTTTGGTCATTCCGTAAATTTCACCGGATAATTTAAAACCGTAGTATATTGTGTGTGTATATTGCCACAATTGACGTATATATATGACCTTTACGTAACAAAACTGGTCATTGGAGGGGAATACACATACGTTTGTATAATCAGCGAAATAACCAAAGTAACATTTTACATAAATCAAATTCTTTATATAGCTATAACTCTAATATCGGAAAGAGTAATATAGTCTCGGCAAAACCATTAACATTTGCTCGCGTCATTTAAGTTTAAAATACACGAGAAATAGTTAATATCGACTGTAAAATAATAATATTGTCAAATCATACTAAATTTCACCCACAAAAAACCACATTAAAAAAAAAAAAGGAATCACAAATCGAAGAATAAAATCCAGTCAATCCAGAATATCCTTCCAAAAATAACCCGAAACTAATGGTCAAGCTATATACCTATACTGAAATCATTATAAGAAATCACATTCCCATATCACGCGCACGAGGTCAAATTTTTTCGGATGACACAAAAATAAAAAAGAAAGAATACAAGATTAAGAAAACGAGTTGATCAATGAAAAAAAAAAAAAAATATATATATATACAAAACATACCTGTTCTCTCGTTCGTGTAGTCTTAAAATCCTTGGTAGAACCGCCTCGAGCAAGTTTCATACCTTCAACACGAAAACCAAGTGTTGCTGTACTTGATATCGTCTCTCTCCAAACCATATACCTTGGTTTTGTTACGCCTTGTAATCTACGTTCTTCGGCACTTGGTGCGCTTGGATCAACTTGTACCATTTTTTCATACATGTCTTTACGTAGCTGAAAATTAAAAAAAAAAAAATTTCATTCATTTATTCATTAATAATAGTAATCCTATACTTTATACTTTTCTTTTTTTTTTTAAAGATACACGTCATTAAAGGTGGTCGACGACCTAAAGTTTTCTCGCGAATCTGATATTATACTACGAGTATACGTTATAATATGACGTAGACAAGTTCTCAGATTACACCAGATACT
>JAPYZE010001870.1:0-19168 GCA_030522805.1 Leptomastidea abnormis
GAAGAGGACTTTGATTCTCTTTCTCTTTCTAACGACGCTACATTTCCACTTACAGGCAGGCCTATGTCTCACCTACTCTATCTATATTATCTCTATGGTGCGCGCGCGCGCCATAAAATACAACATATATATAACTGCCAAGTTATACTAGCTGTGCTGCTGCCTGCTACTGCTCTCCCGCCCGTTCTCTTATATACCCCTGTGTGATCAGAACATCTATTCGACAAAGTCGTTGGTTCCTCCTGCAGGTCGTTTTGGTTTAGTTATCCTGGGGATATACACAACAACAACATATACAATACCTTCTGCTAGCAAACTCCAAACAACACACCGCAGCAGTCACCGGTCAACAAAGATATAAATCATCTCCTCTCTTCTTGTTCTTCGTCGTGCTCCGGCTTCTTTATCAACAGCATCAGCAGCATCAAGCCCGGCTTGAAAACCCTTTTACTATCCCTTCTTCGCTCTAGTGTGTGAGTGTGTGTGTAGATTTCTCTCTATATTGCTCAAGTTATAGAAAGAAAGAAAAGGATTTATATAGTTTTAGATATTCTTTGTCTAGTGCAGAAAAGATAATATATAAGCAAGTAAGAAGAGATAACTGAAGAAAATCATCATGAGTACGCCGGTGAAAAAGGTGCCGATACACCTGCAGGTACGTTATCTGATTATTATCATTATTATCATTACATATATTTATCTTAATATTAATATTATCTTTTCTTGTTACATATATTACTTGGTTAAAGTTTAGCTATATATATATATATGTAGATAAATTCTACCTGACTCCTCTTTTTCTACCTCACTCGCACGCCCGTTAGATGTGCTTATATTGATTCTAGGAGAAGAGTAGCGCGTGAGCCCGCACAGTTATATATAGTCCTCCTCTCTTTCTCTCTCCCATTGGCCCTCCCTATATATACTATATATATGCTATACTCACACACGAGAAATCCTCTTCTTCTTCCTCCTACAACCGCTCCCGGAAGTATTACATATGGGAGTTGTAAACTAAAGGATTGTCCTGTCTTTGCTAATGCAGAGGTATATCTAGGTGTATTTACGCATTGCGTTATTTATATAATTAGATGTTTGGTAAAAGAAAGAAGAGGAGCCAGGAGGAGAAGGTGGAGTCCCTTAGGGAAGAATTGCATTTTATCTATGTATATAGGCTATGGGTTTGTAAGGGTGTGTGTGTGTTATAGGATGACGGAGGGTTGTAATATATTGGGATTGATGAGGGTGGGATTGACTTTGGGATTATTGAAGCGTATACACTTATATTTAGGGTTCTTATTTAGGGAGATTTTTTTTTTTTTAATTTGAATAAGTGAATATTAAGATCGTGTTATTGAGTTCATGCGTTTTCGAGATTACAAATGAAATGTTTGATTATTGATATTATAATTATGTGAAATATATGAGTGTAGGTATTGCTTTTTTTTTATCTTTTTAATATAATGTATATGCAGTATAGGTATGTGTTTAAAATCGTTATCTTATAATTGCCAAATGGAAATTTTTTTTGTATATCTGGTTTGTAGGATTTTTTTGAATAATATTAATCGATTTTGGTTAATGTTTAATTAATTCTTTGGAATATGTAAAGATAAAAGAATGAATCTTTACAAATCTCAGATTTAAAAAAAAAAAGATATAACAATATTTTTACTTACTATTATATCTAGAAAACTTTTAATCATTTTTTTTTTGATAAAGTCTTCTTATTCTTCGTTTCTAAAATCAAATCGTAAATAAAACTATACGTCTTTGTAAACTATAAACATAAACACACTGATCTTCTTCCATATCTTATACCTATATATCTGTTTTCTGTACACAATATCATCATCATACAGAGAGTATGCCAAAATATTCAAAACTTTATTTCACAAGTAAAGCTTGCTAATGATTTTCACAATACATTTAACATTGGTTTTATTAAAAGGAAGAAAATTTTTCCATTAAATCAAAGTTTAATCTTTAAACAAACGTGACTTAAAAATTAAAATACCATCCAAGTAAAAATTGATAAAAATAATATCTCAACGTTTTAGTAATCTCATTTTAAAATTAAACAATAAATATATTTATATTCAACTTAGAAAATTAAAAATTAATAAAATTCATTATTTTACAATCATGTGTAGAAACAATCCTTATTAATTATACATATCCAATTCAACACAATTTAACATACGTCCTTGCCATATAATATAATACAATACACATATAATATTACATAGTCATCATTTGATTAAAGTGTCATTGTACACAAGATCCCTCACTTTTATATATCAACCTACAAATTTTATAAATATGTCACAAAAGTAAAAAACAAAAAAAAAAAAAAACATTTATACAATGATTACCTAAGCAAAAAAAAAATCAACTATCTTATTCACAATCACAATCAAAAAACCTTATAAACACTAAATAAACATTAAATTAAATATAAAAAAAAAAGATAGAAATAAAATAAAAGAGGTGTGCGAGTGTCGATCGTATAATGATTCTATTACATCATGACACACTCATCCATGTAATAATACCCATTTAAAAGCTTCTCCTCGTTAAACGATTTAAAACAAACACACACACATACACACATACATATGCAGTTTTAATTGAAAGATACGAAACAATATTATCTGAAATAACTTAACGTACTTATACTTATATACCATTGATATTATTATTTTATAGAGTATAGTGCATCTAAATCACTGATTGAGTAATCTTTAAATATAAAAGTCTCACACGTGTGCATTGAACACTTTACCCCCTTCCTTTCCTCTATTTTTTTTTCTTGCACGGCATGACTAAACTCCCGCACTTTGCAAAAGAATTATGTGTACGTACGTATGTACACACCCGTTAAGTTTGACATTCAATACCAAACGACAATTAACCACGTGCATTATAAAAAAATAAAAAAAAAAATTGATAAGCTCATTTTTCACGCACTTATGCGTATAGGTATAGATATGCCCAAAGTATACATTTTTATCGCATATTCCATAAAAAATAGTCCTCATACACGAAAAAAAAAATTTAAAAACAATAGGTACAATATTATATCGAAGTTAACTTCGTCGCAATGCAAACCAAGTAAATATATAAAATTCCTCTTTCTCTATATTATATATCTTGAAATGTCTAAGATCTATATACCTATATACTACATAACTCTAGCCTCCGGGAAGAAAGGAATCGTCTCTCTAGGCTCTTTTTCTTTCTCTCTCCTCTTTTTCACCCTCACATACATACATAGATATACATATACCTGTATACCTCACAAACACACATGGTAAAATTCCACAAGCCTTTTTTTTTTTTATTTTTTGCGCGAGATCTTTCTCCATTCCCTTATACTAGCGCGCGCCTGCGCTTAAGCAGAGTTGGTATATGGTATATATAAGGTATATATATACACCTATACCTCTACATATATGTATGTATATATGCCGCTCGTTTTATTTTTAAATGCGGAGACTACGTATATCTATATAGTCAAACCGGTAGATAGATATATAGGTAAATACGTACACCCAATGATTCTTCTTCTTCTTTACCCGGGATCAGCGTACACTTTGCAATAGATAGACCTGCTCTTTTTTGTCGATGTGTGAATGTATGTGTGTATGTGTGTGTGTGTGTGTGTGGTACGAGGGTGTTACGTAATTTTTTGTTTATTCGCGACGACGACGATGATGATGATGATGACGATGTCGACGAGAAGCCGGTTGTATATATATCTATCTATTCATGCTTACATTGCGATTCTTCTTTCTTTGCGCTTCTGGAATGTAATGCTACGTGGATTATAAATATCGTAATTTTATATAAATATTTGTTGGTTTTTTTTTTGGATTTTATTGTGGTGTATACATTTAGTTGTTTATTATTACCAATGTGTTATTGGGTTTATTGTTTTTTATTATTCTTTTATGTGGTCTCTGTAAATTATTATGTGAATATTTATCATGTATTGCAGCCCACCTGCTTTATTTATAATTCATTGAATTAAAAAATAAAAGAAAAAGTTTATGTCAAGTTTTCCTTTTTTTTTCAATAAAAATGTATTTTTTATTGCAAATCATCTAAATTTTCATAAATAAATAAAAAAAAAAAGAAAAAAAAAGAAATCACCTGTATATACGTGGGTGTGTTCTCTCTTATTTTTTTTACATTATCATAGTCTTCGTCTACTTATACTATTCATTCAGGACTGTGGAGCGAAAAAAAAAATAAGAAACGTAAGTCCCGTATGGTTGGACCTTCTGTATATACGTATGTTCAGTACATTAGCTTGAAAAGTGTCCATATACTTATATACAGGTATGTAACGTTACGCAGACTTGGACACACTTGGAGAACACTGAACTTTTTTTCTATTCGCTCCGCTTTAAGTTGACCAGGTGATTTCTTTTTTTTTTCTAGCTTATGGTATACGATTTAAAAGTAATTGACACATCTAAAACATGCACGTATCCAAAATTATCACGAAAATACAACAGGGTAAAAAGTGTATAACAAATGTCAAGACATTTAAATAGCATTTTCAAACTATATAATTTACCAACAGTAATTTTCTTTAATGTTCTTATTTTCATCTCAAACCAAAATATATTTTCTGTTATAATTTTGAATGTCAACTTTACAAATTCTGCTCTGATTTCCAGAATTAGCTATAACATATTGCCAGCTTTTGGTAACAAGCCAAATATTTTCCAAATGAGACACTCTATTTTCACTCTATTTCTCTTTCTATCATCTATGTATATATTTGTGACCTTGATATACCTATGTAAGAAAGCTTTCATTAAAGCTCATCAAAAAAGACAGTGTTATAATCACCTACAACTATAACTCACCTGTACTCATTAATAAAAGAAAAAATTTACATAAAACTTGTTTTAAATATATAATTATACATCGATAAGCCAGTTTTTAAGTCAACGGTATATCTATAATCAAGCTCACTTATTACATATCCACGCGTATACAAGCAAAAATATATATCTTTCATACATATATAGGTACATTATACCGTTTCACGATATGTCATTCACGTTACCTATATCATATTTATTTATTGCTCGGTAGACAAGAGAGTCTCTAAGTCCATAAAAAGAGTGCGAATCGAAATAGCGGAAGCTAAACATATATAAAACTTCCGGCTCTGTATGTACATGGAACGAGGCACATAACTTATATATCAAACATTGGATGCGTTTGTCAATCAGCTGATTGAATCAAACAATGAGAAGAGAGCTTTAGAGAGACTATAATAATCCTAGATGATGCGCATCTGCAGCTGAGATGTATATTTATAAACGAAAGCCTCCGGTTATATCTTCCTATATCTTTCGTCTTTTATTGATGATAAGAAGGGTGAGCTTCGAATTCGATGCGCATTGTATGTGTGTGTGTATATTTATATGTATACATGTTAGGGTGTAAATCGATCAAAGTCGAGCTTTAGCTGTTGGAAGAAGCTGTGTGTAAGAGGGAGAGAAAAAGAGTCTTTCTTTTCTTGTGCTGTGCTTATGCGGAGCTTCGAAAATAACCTCTAGTATAGAGATGTATAGAGAGACTGTATACGTCATGTTAAACGTGAATGCCCTGGCTTGAATTTTATGTATGTATCGGATAGTATAGCGAGTGTGTGTGTGGAAAGTTAAGATCTGCTTATTTTTGCTTTGAATCGAATCGATGCTTTTGCTTTTATTTGAAATGTTAGAGATTTATCTTTTTTTTTTTTTTTTAAATTACGTGAGAATTGTGATGGATGATATTGTTGTAAATTTTGAAATATTTTATTTTTCTTGTATTATACGGTTTTAATTTACGATGTTTGTGTTTTTTATTTGATTGCGTTGACATATGTGTTAGATTTTTTATATTACTTTTTTTCTGAAATAAATTAATTGATTTTTAAATGATTTTGAATTTGATTATTTTAAAGAAATTTAAAACAGTTATATAATTTTTTAAAATTGATTGTAATCAATACTTTATAATTATATAAAGTCATATAATTATTTCTTTTCATTCGATGTAATTGTAATCAATTACAATAAAATTAATATTACAAATATCACCCTTTTCTACAGCACTTATACAAATAAAATTTTCTACAGTTTCAAGAAAATTCAATTTTTAGTTCAACTAGTGTAAAATACTGCGCGCTAGATATTTAAAATAACTCCCCTCGAATTTCCGTGACGACCCACTTAACTAACTTTTCTGCAATTCATAATACACACACACATACACTTTGCCAACCCAACCAATCCATACTATCCACTTACACACAAATAATTCCTATTACATCATTTTATAAAATTTCAATCAATAAACAATAAAAAAAATCTCGATCTTCATATTAAAATAATCATCTACTTATATTAAAAAAAATTAAAAATTAAGATAAAACATTAAAATTCCTTACCACTACCACCAACAGCATCATCATCACCATAAAATACATAAAAATCCAAAAGATCATCAACAACGTCTATACCCATAGCTAAACTTCTCCCTTCAATTACGCTCTCTCTGCTTCTCGTATATAACAATGAAACTCTTCAATCCTCCTCTCCCTTATACTCCACTATATATCCTACCTATCTCCCATAGAAAATCGCAATATTCCAGCTTTTCTCTATCTATACAAGAGATTATACACAATGAGAAAGAGAGAATATAATACCCAAGCTTTTCTCTGATAACTTTTCCACGCGACTCGAACGAATCTCTTTCTCTTTTGAGAGAGAGGGGACAGACCGATCTTCTTCCTCTTCTCCTATTATATATAATACAACGTGTATATAACTATACCGTTGGCGTGTCAACGAACTATTGATTCGCGAGTAAGGTAGAGTATAGTAAGAGAGAACACGTTATCGGCGGTGAGAGCGCGTGCTCCGCTCCGCTTCGCTCTTTTCAGAGTATTATATATATACGCCGGCGTCGTCTCCTCCTTCATCCACCCACCCACCCATTCTCCCTTTACCTTCAGGCTCTTTCTCTCTCTCGCGTAAACAAAGCCGCGTGGCGAACAGCAGACTGCAGTATATAGTGGATAGCTTTTCTCTTTCTCTCTCGTATATATACTTATAAAAAGTGTTGCGTTGCGCAATCGATGTATAATATAGGTACTACACCAACTTCATATAGATGTATATAGGTATATATATATATATATATTTGTAGCTTACGCTACTGAACATTATTTAGACAATGTTATATGCCTATACGTATATAAGGTATATTGTTGCAAAAGATATATAGAGGGTGAGAGTGAGAAGAAGAAAAAGAAGGTGGGTTTCATTGTCGAAATTCACCTGGGAATTCGTGAGAAAAAACTTAGGAGATACAACCATCCTCTTTCTCTCTCTTTTTTCTTCTTTCTCTTTTCTTTAACATTGGCAAGTAGACATGTCTATATAACTATGTAGATATATTGAGAAGCCTTGATGTTATATAGTCAAGCTCGCTTGTATATATAGTCACGACGACGTTTTATTGCTCCATTTTTGCACATTCCAACGTTTGCGGCTGCTGCTGCTGTGAAAGAGAAAAATAGAGAAAGAAAAAAGAAAGGAGCGATCGATTTTGATGATAATATATTTTCTATATAATATTACAACACTTACAAATTATTGATTAATTTTTGCTACAACAAAAGGTGCTGCATTTTTTTTTTTTTTTTTTTTTTTTTTATTTTTTTTTTTTTTTTTTTTTTTTTTTTTTTAGTGAAATATTATTTATTTTTTCATACCATATTTTTTTTCTTTTTTTTTTATCTAAATATGAATGAATAATTAATATGAAAATTTAATTTGCGTATCATCTCTTAAGAATCGCACGCACAATACGTAGTATATGTTAGGGACAAAATATATCTGAACGATCTCAGCCCGCAGGGTCAATACCTATCCGATGTGCATATAGTAGGTATAATATAGAGTCGACTGAATATATATATACGCGTGAGTGGATATAAGTACAAAAGTGTTTTTCATTGCCACTATATACCGCCTCTTCACTCTTTTCAAGCTTATCGCACAACCCGTACCTATAAGGTAGTGGGTACTTTATATACTATATGTATAGGGAAAAATTGCGCATAAATAATGAAGGAGAGAAAAGAGCGAGGTGATCCTCCACGGTCTAATTCACATTTGGAAATGACCAAAGCCACCGCTCCTGCCTGTGGCGGTATATATGTTATATGTGTGTAAGAGCTGGGGGCCTTTGCCATACACCGGAAACGAGGCACTAGAACTTTTTTCTCTCTTTCTTTCTCTCTCACACCTCACACCTGTACACTTTCGACTCGCGTGCGTCTCTATATAGGTATACCTACTACGCAGCTTTTAAATTTTCGTGTATTATAATACCTATACTGCGGGATTTGTGTATATGGTAGTTGTTGTTGTTGTGGAATTGTTTTTTTTTTTTCAAGTGTGAGCATGAAATTTTTTTTTTTTTTGATGTTGGACTACCTACGGATGAGTGATTTTACAGGTGGCTACTGGTATTGCTACTGATGGTACTGATGGTGTACCATATCGTGAGTCGAATGTGCGTGAGGAGTCGTCCTCGGAATGAATGGAGCCGTATCGATTTACATCCGTTTTAATGTGGTTTATAGAGAAAGAGAGAAAGAAGATAAAAGGGAAAATTCTTTTGATTAACTATGGGTTTTTCGTTTTTGGGTGTTTTATAGTTTTGTGTGACTGTAGGTATGATGGAATCTAAGTGCTTTTTTTTTAGTAGTATTGAGAGAGAACGTTTCCGGAGTCTAATTTTATTTTTTATTCTTTTACTTTTTATTTATTTTTTATTTATTTATTATTTTTTTAGTTTTATTTATTTTTTAAACGGTAGTTGAATTTTGATGCTTAATTAGAATTTTTTGAATTAGGTACGACTATTGTCGTGACGTTACTGAAACAAAAGTCTTGTGAATTTTACGAGTTACATTTCATATATGGGTACCGCAAATTACGACGCATGTGTAAATATGTACGTGCTCGAAAAAAAAAAAAAAAAAAAACAAAGCCTTTACTTATATAAAGTGAGAACGAGCAAACTTAAATATATATATTTTTATTTCTTACGTAGATGATATTTTCACTTTTTTTTTTTATGTAACAAAAGTGTAAGATTTAGACATAGTGATACGAATTTGATACACATATAACTAGACACGTTCTGCGGAAAAAGTAATTGGAAGTATAGCTTGTTTTTTTTTTTTTTAAGGTACATACATATACATACAAAAGATTCTTATATGGTACCTACGCTAATTAGGTTTCATGTAAATGTACATTTTTTTTTTACCTTAATGTTTTGTTTTTATGAAATGCTAATAATATACGCGTTATGAGAAACATTATTACTGACCCCTTGAATAAATAAAAGTTAATGACTTATCAGCGTTAAGTTAATAAATAAAAAAAAATTCTACTTTCTTTAATTGAAAGCAATTAATTAATTAAAAAATTTAATGAAACAAGTCATGAAAACAAATATTAAAATATTTATTTTAATCTTAATTTTTTCAATAGAAAATTAAGAATATATTAAATCTGATTAAAATTAGAGAATATTGTTTTTTTTTTTTTTTGGAGGCTCAGATGCAAATGAATATTAAGTGCTTCAAGAGTTCAAACACTTGAATCTCATGTAGAGACAAAAAATGTAAACAAGAGTAAAATTTTATGAGCACGTGATAACATCACACTTTGTAGCAGGTAAACATCAAAATATTTAAAAAAAACAAAAAAATGTATATAAATATACTTCTTTTTTATTAAAAATAATTATTATTATTAGAGTTAATATTCTAAAAATAATCCACAAAAAAAGAAGATAGAAAAAAGATACATGTTACAAGATTATAATTAGCCGTATAAACACAAAACTTCAGACACCCCAAAAATTCTAACTTGAAAAAAAAAAAAAAAAAGATGAAAAAAAAATCAAATCACACTCGCATCTGTGCTCAATAAAAAAAAAGTGCCGAAAAAAAAATATGTTTTAAGTCGCGTGACGCCCATATAAGCAACATAGTACAGTATAAGTGAGAAGAAGAAGAAGAAGAAGAAGGAAGAAGAAAGAAAAAAAGAAAACTAATGGGTGCGATGAAAAAAAAATAAAATAAAATAAAATAAGAGCTACACGCAGCTTCACACGCTCTCTTCTGACGACGGAAGCTCCTCATATAACATAAGCGCTTAGAGCAAGCTATATTATAAGCATATATACATGCAGCTTCTTTCTCGGTTCACAGCTGTCTAACATAATATCTCGTATGTATGTATGTATGTATGTACGTCTAGACCTAAGATTAAAGTTCCACTTTGTAAAAAAAATAAATAAATAAATAAATAATAAAAATTAAATATTGTTTACGATATTTAAAGTTTAGCGCTAGAAAAAAAAGCAAGAAACATATTTTCAACATATCATGCAACCAATCAAACACTCCTTTCCTAATAATAAACAAATTCGCTCGCCAAAATTTCTTTCGACACATGTATGCATATTTAGAAAAGATATATAGATTTAACATCATACTTTTTTTTTTACACTCCTTCATCACACCCTAAAGCCATGACTATCGCTATTCCTGGCATACATATGTCCAAAGCACACGTGGGTTTTCTTCTTAACTCTATAAATATACCTACTATACCAAAAAAAAAAAAAATATTTAGCTTTCATGTATATATGTGTGTGGGTGGTAGTTATATAGGATATGTATGTACCTATACTCGATGAAACTGAAATTTTAGCTTTTGGAAAAAGAAAAAATATAGATAGAAAGAGAAGATTATATTTGTAAGTAGGTATATATCTTGTAGTTGAGATCATTGTTAAAATCACCGCCAACACAAATTTTCACTTTTCAAGTGTACTTAGTTATAAAAACAGGAAGAATCACATTTTCTTCTATATATACATATAAGTAGATAAAGGACACACATGGAAACATATTATCATATACATATATAATAAATTGCGTAAGAGCACATAAGAGTGAGAGAGAAAGAGAGTTTGTGTCGTTCAAGCTTGTCTATTAATATAATAGGCGAAGAAGGAGAAGAGGTCAAAGAGCAGTAGTCACTCTACGTAACCAGAGCACATAATATATAAGTACATATATACCTAAATCGGATTAATCATCCGATCTCTATCGGATTGCAAGTCACACGAAAGTATATATAAAAGAGAACAACTGCATTAGAAAAAAAATTTCGCGTTTCATACAAAAGTAGATGTTTGTATAAAATAAATGTAGACACTTTTGCAATTACTGGACAATTATATGCGTTGCCACGTATGTATACATACATCTACACTTACACACAATTATTATCAGTTTGTTATTTCTACCCACTTTGAATTTACAGAACACCCGCATATACATCCGCCCTATACATGTATATAAAGTATACTGTTCCGCCTCTGAACGTTTTATTCTATACTGTATGTATGTACCTATATATGTACATACATATACGATGTGTATGAAAGATGCATTTTTGCCTCCGGCAATATTCAGGGTTAATATACTTGTATATAGGCTGTGTGTATGTGAGTATTATGTATAGAAAATGTCTGTCTGTCTGTATAGGGCGTGGGTTAATTCGAGCGTGTTTGCTGTTGCTGCTGTTGCTTTCAGCTATACGGTGCTTTTGTTTTGGAGCTTTTTGTTTGTTACATGGTATACATAAATGTTAATTTCTTTTTTTTTTTATGAGTTTAATTTTTATTTGAATGATTATACATTTACCAGTTAATACATTTTTTTCTTTTGGTTTTATTGTCATAGACACAAGTGTTTTTGTAATGTTAACAATTTTATCAATCTCAGATAAATAAAATTCGGATATAAAATTAAGCGATAAATAAATAAAAAAACAATTTTCTACTAAAATGACGTATAGTTGAAAAAAAAAATGTCAAAATGCGAAAGATTATTATACTATGATACCTACACGTTATGAAATCGTGAAGCGGAAAAAGGATGGACTAAACTCTCTGGTTGCAGACTATATGCGCGTATACATGCATACGCGGTTGGAATGAAAAATAGCAATGTCGAAGAAGTGCCGCGGGTAGAAAACAGTTCATTCTGAAAGAGAGAGAAAGAAGTGGCCGCAAGCGACTTTACTCCGTTATATTTCGTATATATCTATACACATAAATACAAACCATAGACTTTGCTTATATACGATTCATGAACAATGTGGTGTTCTTTTCTTTTGGTATGATGGGAAAAAAAAGAATGAAAGAAATGACTTTTACTACTATCCAATTTTTTTTTCTTTTTTTTTCTCTTGTATTTCAATCGGTCTAATTTTGGTTTAAATAGTACAATGAACTCCAGACCATATCTTTTTTTTCTTTAATTAAATAATTGAAAAATATAGTATATCATAGGTATACATTTAATTAAATTTGTATAACTCAAATGATAAATATATAATTAAATGCGTCTTAATAATTTAAGAAAGAATAATCAATTTACTTTTCTACACATTAAAATAAATTCTATTTTTTTTTTCTTTTGTAACATTCATACTATAGCACACATACACATTCATAGCATAAACGACGTTAAAATGTCATTTAAGACAGTTAGATATATATAACATAATTGAACCAAATGAGTCACATTAAAAAAAAATGCACTTTCTTCCTCATACAAAAAAAAAAAAACAAATAGTTTTGACTTACACACATAACTTTAATTATATCGTGTCTCATCAATAAAATAATTCGATTGAGACTGATCTGCATATGTATAAATCGTATTTATATCATACAGAATTTATATAGCGGTACATCGGTAGATATATTAAAATTATATAGCATCGGCAATCTCGATTAATCACTCAATAATAATCTATCCGGAAGCGTGAAATAATAGGTCTTTGCGGACGCGCCCCTGCATGTCTATGTATGTTTCTCTGTGTATGTCAATTGCATTCACCATAATTTCCATTCCTTTTATTAAAGAATTTAAAACAGATTTTAAAAAAAAATTGATTTACGTAATAAAAGTCAATCAAAAATCTCTTTTTTGTAACATATATAAATCAAACTCTTATAATTTATTGACTTATCAATTAACATTTTTATAATATCCTTATATCTAAAATAATACAAATCGTTTTAAATCTCATAACAAAACAATTTATAACCACATCAATCAAAAATATTAAAATTTTTCAATCACCATCATACACTTGTTAAAAAAAAAAAGAATTCCTTTTTATTTATATAGCCTTAAGCAATAAAACAATCATCCAAAGAAAAAATAAAAAAAAAAGAAAAAGAGATCGAAAACATGATGCGTCACAATTTCACATCACACAGAAGCACAATCCACATAAAGCTCTCCCCCTTATATTTTTTTCGTACATACATATATATATACCTATACATACATCAAACACACCACTTTCACTTCCCCTCAACTATACTATATGTATAAGTGTCAAGCTCAAAGTGAAGGCCCTAAGGCTCTCTTTCTCTATATCTCTCTTTTTAACTCTCAGCCGCAAGCTCGAAAGCTCGTCGAGAGCGAAAAAAATATATATATAGCTAAGAAAGGGAGAAACAGAAAAGTGACGTGGCCTCACAACCATATATATATATATATATATATATATATATATATATATATATATACACACACGCCACTCTCTTTCTCGTAGTCTCGTCTCATCTCGTCTCGACGTACTTATATATATACATAAAAAATTTCTTAGTGAAAAAAACCGCAAGCATTTTTTTCTCTTTCCGACAGTTACAGAAGTCTCTCTAGCATCAGTTTGATGTAAAATAGTAAAAAGAAAAAGAATAAAAAAGAGCTGCCTGCCATTGCCATCGGCATAGTATTCGTTGATAGTTAAAGGGAAAAAGAGATAGGTTTACTATATAGGCGAATGACGAATCCAGAATACACAAATAGGGCGGCCAGACACATATAACGCCGTGGCGCCAGGAAGAAAATCCATAAGAGAGAAAGAGCGAATTGTATACTTCACTATATACTACGTCACTATATATACTGACTACTACTACTGCGTGCACGCAAGTCTCTCTTTCAAGAGTATAGGGTATATATGGATGTGGGTGGTAGTGGTAATGGTGGTGTCGTGGTGCATTAATCCGAGGGTGTAAGGATTTCAAGTATATAAGGGTGAATGCTTTCTTCTACTCTACGAAGGGTGAAATTTTTTTTTTCATGGGGTTTTGGGGTTTTTTTTTTGCTTGGAAGTATAATATACTTATATAGGTATAGATTTTGAGAAGGTTTTGCTTCGTTAAATTTCTTATAATACCCTCTTTTCTGACGATGTAATATTGATATATCCAAAGAGATTTTTTATATGTAGGTACATACGAGGGTTTATAGGTGGTGATTTTAAGGGTTTTTAAATCCCCTTTTCTCCATTGGATGGGTTTTGAATTACATGCTACTGTGTGTTTTCATGTTACGATGGATAATGTAGTGGATTATGAGATGAGAAAGGAGTTGTTTTGGGATGTGTGAATGTAAAATAATTGTTCTGATTTAAAATTTTGGATATAAATGAACGTATTAAAAACAAAAAAATGTTATCCCTGGGTTGAAAAGATGTTAGGGTCATTGCTTGATACTATTATGTATAAATTTGCAAAGCTTTTTTTTTTATTTAGCTCATTTAGCATAGATATAATTTAATCTTGAACTGAATATTATGACATTAAACATGTGTTATCTTTAATTTTTTTTTCATTTGTTTTGTTGCAGAGTGCGCAGAATCGATTGCTTATTAAAAATGGCAAGGTCGTTAACGAGGACGGTATTTTTGACGCCGATATTTATATCGAAGATGGAATTATCAAGTAAGTTTATAAGATCATCATTTTTTTTTTTTCAAATACTATCTATCTAGTCTTAACGAATAAACTTTTCTGACGTATATTGGGTTTATTAATTATTTACTCTATCAAAATCACATAATTATCGGAAAAATGTAATAGCTTATTTTATTATTCTTTCGCAATACTTATTACTTAAACTAATAATACATCAATCGCAATAGCAAATACAAATCGCAACTTTTTACAAATCCTATTGTACCGAATTGTACACGTCAAAAGTATTGCAATATGTACGTCATCCATCTACAATTTTAACCCTTTACCTTCAACTATACGTCACAAAAGTCACGAAACCCCCAATAAAAAAAAAAAATAGATCAATACCAAACATCTCAACCCACCTACATACATTAAAAAAAAAAAAAAATCAAATCTCATTACATCCCCAAAACTCTTTTTTTTACAGGCAACTCGGTCGTAACCTAATAATTCCAGGTGGTACCCGAAGCATAGACGCACGTGGAAAATACGTAATGCCAGGTGGCATTGATCCACATACGCATTTTGAATTTGAATTTATGAATAGCAAATCGGTCGATGACTTTTATCAAGGTACAAAAGCTGCTGTTGCTGGTGGTACAACGACTATCATTGATTTTGTCATACCACAACCTGATGAAGGTTTGCTTGAGGCTTATGAAAGATATAGAATTATGGCTGATGAAAAAGTTTGTTGCGATTATGGTTTACATGTTGCTGTTACCAGTTGGAATAATAAGGTAAATTTGTATACATTTTTTTTTAAATATCTCAATTTAGTTTTAATAAAATCGAAAAACATAGTTATATCGCGTGACATACACACACGTGTTTTATCGAACTAGCAAAAATCGAAGTCAGATATATTTGAGATTATAGCAGTGTAATGAGTCTGTATACACACACATATGTACGTCATAAGTAAGAATCGAAGTTAAAAAGAAGAAGGAAATAGGAGGAAAGAGGAAATAAAAGATAAAGGAGTTCGTGTGTAGGTATATATATGATCAAAGTAGGTCAACCAGTTCGTCTATACTTTGCCGCCTAACATACACACATATATACATATATGCCAGATGTAATCAAATAATCATGAAGCAAAAGCCACTAGCTTCATTTATACCTCCCCCCCCCTCCTCCATTTCATTTATTCCTTATTCCTTATCCTTCTTCTTCTTCTTCTTCCTCAAGCAATTCGCACGCGGACGAAATATTATAATTATAGAACAGTAGGGGAACTGTACCTACACCTAATTCTCTATCATTCTATCTTTTTCTTACTCGCGTGTTCGGGGTCGATTCTCAGGGTTTATATAAACTCAATCTATGTATATATACCTATAATCCTAATCGTCCTCTCCTCTCCTCTCTCTATAGTCAAAGAGACCTAGAGACCGAAATCCAGTTTTTTTTTTCAGGGATGCTATACTTATTATCCTTTTTTTTTTTTTGCTTATATATCTTAGAATCATGTAAAAAAGGTTTGAACTCATTTTACATCGTTACTTATACTTACTTACACGCATAATAATGTATCTTTAATCAATTCAGGAAAGTATATAAAATATGTGTAGGTATCATACTATACCTATATAATTTTAAGATTCAATGCTTAATTGGCTGTGGGGATGCGAATAAAAGATGGATAATCGTTACCTTTTATATTATACGTTTTTATCAGATATGAGGAAAATAGAAATGTAGTGCGTTTATTATGTGTATAAAAGAGTAAGATATCGTGTGAATTGTGTCTTTTATTATATATCTTTATACTGGAATAGGTACAACGACCGAGAGAGTTTTGCGTTATTATATTGCGGATATCTTTTAACGTATATATGTGTGTATTTTGCGTCGCCTACATTTTCTGTCCTATCTGGCGATCCTTGACTTTTTTTTATAAAGTTTTGCGTGGAATTTTATTGAAAAAAAAATTTTTTTTTTATTTTGTATGTTCTCAATTTTGAACTGCGGTATATATACACGTGATAACAAACGATATAAACTTTTTGATATAGATGTGAATTTATATGAATATATGCGAAATGAATTTCTAGCTTTCGTGATGTTAAAATCTTGATATAGAGTAAAATCAACTTTGAATTTATTCTATTTTTGGTTGAGCTATATATCAAATGAAAAAAAAAAATTGTTTTTTCTTTTTTTTTGATTACTTATGATCGATTGTGTGTAATTAAGATTTCAAATAACTAGGAAGTACTGATAAAACATTAGTTTCAAAGAAAAAAAAATAGGTATAATTATACTTTCAAACTTTTAGCATATATTATATACACCTATACGACAACTTAAAAGTCGTTAACCTAAATAAAATCTTGAAAATCAATACTCATAACACGTGTAAATACTATATAAAATTTTAGCTTTATCATCACTATATACGAATTTAACAATTCCTGAATTATATACTTATATAAATTTAACGATGATATATTTATTCTATTCATTATAGACGAGAGAAGAGATGGCAACGTTGGTTCAGCAACACGGAGTAAACAGTTTCAAGTTTTTCATGGCGTATCGCGATCTATTCATGCTTAGAGATCCTGAGCTTATCGAAGCTTTTAAGACTTGCAAGAGTCTTGGTGCTGTGGCTATGGTACATGCGGAAAATGGTGACATTATTTATGAGGTATGTATAATATATTTCTTGTCTTTACAAGTTTGTGATTGTATGTTTTTTTTTTTTTTTCTTTAGGAAATTATAGTTTTTAGTGATCATTAATTAAGAAAAAATATTGTGAGTAGCTTTTGAAAAGGCGTTTGGTTAATCTTTTAAGTGGTACCATTACGATAAATATTCCATGTTATGTTGATCTGTTTATTAACTATGATAGAAGATTATAAATTTGCATACGCGAATAGTTATTGCGATTTGATAAGATGAAATAATTATTTAGTAAATAAATAATGTTGCTTTAATTTTTTTCTAATGTAGTTTTTTTTTTAATTTATCTTGTAGTTGCAGCAAATCATTAAATTTTGCAAAAATATTTATGTTTGATTGACATGTCGGAAAAATTATATTTTTGTTGTGTAAGCATTTTATTATCAAACGAATAGAAATTTTATAAATTCATAAAAAATTTTATTTTTTAATTAACACAAATAAAAAATCTTGTTTTATTTTTACTGAATTTCATATTTTAATCAATAATATTCGCAAAGTGACATAAGCCGATAAGCCGTTTTAGATATTGCCAATATTATCTACCAACAGACGTCCACTTACAAGCAAAAAAAAAATCATTTCATTTTATCAATAATACCTACATTAAAAAGATAATTTTTTTACGTACATACCGACAACATAAAAAAAATCTATTAAAAACCAAAAAAAATATATCACAAATACAAGTCACGTATCAAACATTAAAAAAAAAAAACAACTTACAAATTTTCACACCGTTGTATTCAAAACATTCTCTCATTTCATTAACAATCTTTTAAATTAGTCACTACAAGCTCTCTCGCAAAATATATCAGCATAATTCTCACGTAAATAAGAACAAAAAAAAAAAGAAAAAAAAATTAAGAAGAAAAAAAAAGTATACGGCAATTCATTTACGGTTAGAATAGACTTAAGGAAGATAACAAGGTAGAGGGGGGAGTCTATATCTACTTCCCTCCTGCGTCAACTAATTCAACGATTACCATTAATTGGGACAACAACTCGCAATTAACTCACAACTCACAAGACAGAAAGAAGAAAAAAAAAGAAAGAATACCTACATACACACGCATACATACATACTTACTAGCTTGTATATCCCAAGACTTACATATATAAACCGTTACACTCCCGTATAACATAACACACAACATCCCATAAAACAAAACATTATTTTTTTTTTTTTAAAAGCTCCACATAAGTAACATAATTTATAAAACACGTATATATACTTATATTACCTATGATTACAGAATACGAAGAAGCTATTGGCAGCTGGAGTGACAGGACCTGAAGGCCACGAGATGTCTCGTCCTGAGGAAGTTGAAGCCGAGGCCGTTAATCGTGCCTGCGTCATTGCGAATCAGGTGAGTTATGTCATTTTCTATATATCCCCTTACCTTCCCTCCTTCCCATTCATATTCCTTTCTTCTATTTCTCCTCCTCTTTCTTTATATAGTTATACACTCCTTTGCATAAGCTGCAAATATATAATTGCATCTCCATTCCTTTCATACCCCCCTTGTGTATATA
>JAPYZE010001871.1:0-19167 GCA_030522805.1 Leptomastidea abnormis
TTTGCAATTGAATTTAAGCTTGTACAGTTTTAAAATAGCTTTTTTAATGAGGTGGTCAATATTTGGTAGGTGGTCAATAACCGGGCAGTTTACCCTATACAATAAATAGTAAGACTTAAAAGATATATTTTTTTACACAATACTTTAATCAATGCTTAACAAATGGAATAATATATAATACTTCGCACAGTATGTACAATTACTGCTAAATATTTATATAATATATATACGTTAAAAATGTAATTTTTTGTTTAAATTCTCAAATCTTGCAATGTACAGAAGCATCGTTGTGACAGCAATACAATAATATATATTGAACATTACAAATCAGATCGTCAAAGTAATTGTATAAATCTTGTAAGGTACCAGAGGTAACTCAGTTTTTATTAAAACCAAGTAACTCACAATGATTGCAGAGTACAAAATAAAAGATCTATTTAAATATATATAATATATGTATCTAATATGTTTACATATACGCACTTAAACATCTAAAATTCAAAATTAAACAAACATTATTTTGTGCAAATGGACGAGCAGCATTTCATATGCTTCTTGAGTACAGAAAATTTATACACATTAGAAGCACCTATAGCAAACTCGCACAAGAGTCAGGTCGGCGTTAAAGACTACAAAAAATTGATAGAGAACGACATTCGGATTGCTCTCTTTTCTTGATTTTCTTTTTGTCATTGTCATCGCGACCGAATGAGTTCTTTGTTAAAATGTGAGATTAACAAAAGCAAAACAAAAAGTATAGGCAGGAATGCGCCACTTTGGCCATTGTGTACAATATAATATGGTATGTAATATTATATACAGGTAACCAAAATGCAAGACGCACATGAGATCAGCCGATTGCCGATTGCCAATGCAATTCACTTTGCATTAACGTACATATACAAGCGGATGCGAATATCAATTAGTCTTTTTTTTTCTATTTATTATGCGATTATAATCAATTTACAACTTTCTTCTATTTATTTTTAATTTAAAATATCTTTTGGATTATTTGTACAAATATTGCACAATAGTTTGTAGGAGTAAAATAGACTTAGTTTTTTTCTTTAAGTACAGCATATTTATGTCTATATAAATTCAATTAACTTGTAATTGACTTTTATCGATTAAACTAACTTAATCATGTAATTTGTTCATTTTTCAACGCTTAAAACTGCCAAACTATTGTGCCATTAAAAACTTCCATTTGCTAACTATGTACATAATAATCAATGATCAAATTGATCAAAGAACACGTTTGCATTACACATAAACGTTTTTTCAGAAGCATCAAATATAACTTAATGCTTCTTGTGGAACAATTGGGACCAAACTTTACAAGATATTCGTCGTTAGGAAATGGAGTAACAATGTGTGTATTCACAATATTTAAAATTTTTAATTTTTTTTCGCTTTGATTTATATAACGACTAGGGTGACATTTCGCATCCACTTTTATTGCCCGTTTCTCTCGCTCGCATTTATTATTTATATAATATTTATAATTATGTATATATACGTACAGCATTTATTTTTCGTTTTACGAATCTAAAAACACACTTGACATCGCGAATCGTCCCACGAACGAACTTTCACATTACATTTTTTTTTTTCATTTTTCATCTCCTCGTAGATAAATTGCTCCCATATATCCCTATAGCTTTTAAAATGTACAAAAGTAGAGAGATAAAAAAAACAAGGAGTATAAATCTCGAGGAGCACCTTCATTTTTCTTATCAAACGTTTGTAAATATTGCAAAATTTCTACCTTAACTTTCTCACACTTTTTCTTTATAAATATAAGTTCTCTATCAAATTTAGTATCACTGCGTAGAGACGACATTTTTTCTTTCAATTTTTGCCTAATACCACGCACGCCATTGTGCGTCAATTTTTGGATTTAAAATTTTTTTCACATCAATTCTAATGAATTTTCGTCTCAACGTATCACGATTTCATTATTATTATTTTTTTTTTTTTAAATATCTTTATCCTTCTCGTAAATATCATTTGTTGTACGAGTGTGCGAACGTCGTCTTTTTGCCTATATTGTGATAATTCATTTAACGCTTATCTATAAATCGAGAATATAACAATCACCTCTCTAAAAAAGTCATGTTTACTTCGATTTAGCGTTTATTTTAAAATCGTCTCGCGAAGACAAAACGTTTTTGCCAAGTACAAAAAACACGACCATATTTATGTAATATATAGAAGTATGTAAACTTATGAAATGACTGTATAAATATATTTATCTAAGACATATTATACTAGATTGTGTTTGTGTGACTGATGGATTGCTTAAAAATTAAGATACATCATTTTTTCAATTATTACACATTGTATAAATGCACTCGGGTAAAAGAATTTTTTCATCGATTCTTAGAACGAGAGGTGTCTTATATGCCTTACATAAACTCAATACAAATAATTCTTTTTTAAATTAATTACACAAAAAATGATTATAATAACCTAAATAAATATTCTCTAAAAATATAGAAATCAATCTAATTTAAAAGTTAAAAAAAAAATAAAGAAAAAAAGAAAAGCATTCATATTCTGTTCGCTTTTCTCGAAATAATGTCATAAAATTTTACCATGAATTACTTATAATATTCATTTGATGAAATAAATAACTCACTAAAAGCAAAATTTTTTCTATTCTTAAAATAAAACATTAATCGCTTACATAAATAAAAAAAAGAGAAATTTTGAAATTCATTATTTTTACCTAAAATTTACCTAAGAACTTCGAAAATTAATTTTACAAGACGACTAATGTGAGAATAAAGCGAATTTAAATGAATACTTTTCACCTATATTTATATAGGTTGTTACTTGGTTGTTGCAAGAGCTGCAATGATTTGGATAATAATTCTATAATATGCTTTGGCGAAGCGAAGCTTCTGTCTCTTTCTCTCTCGTTAAATGACGAGCGCCTCGCCAATTATGCAGTTTATAACATTTTTTTTTCTTTTTTTCTATAGTATTGCTGCTAGTACGTTTACGGTAACTTTTAACTTCATGGTTTGTATCTCACTTGAGCCTAGACTAAAATTTTTGCTATCTAATCCCCACTATTTTTATAAAAATTTTAAAAATATAATTCAAATTGCTCTTAAGTACTGACTTTACCACTTATCTTGTCGATTTATAAAAGGCCATTATTTTTTTTAATATATAAATTTTTACTCCTCTATCTTTGCTTAAATACGCCATATATTTTTATTCAAAGCTATGAAATTGCATTCCATACCTATATATTTTTTTCTAAGTTTTTTATTTTCAATTAAAAAATTTTTTTTATTATATTTTATATTTTTTTCTGTAAAAATCATAAATATTCATATAAATTCTATAATATCACTATAAAAACTCATAAATATAAACAAATACCTTTCACCTATTATGCTATTTGTTTTATTCTTTTATTTCTTCGCGAAGAAAACTCATTGCACTTGAGATTATCAAAGTCTTATTTGATGGACTAATAAAATAAATTATAAATAACTACATACATCCTAAACAGACTTTTCTTTTTATGAGTAAATAATATATAGTTATATATAATTTAATTTTTTCAAAATTGGCTACAATATTAAAATAACAGCTGGAATTTTATGAATCGACAGTAAGTGTATAATACTTATAAACAGATTTGAATTTGGCAAATTTGCTAAGTAGGCTAAGTGAGATTTTTTTGTTTTGAAGTTAAAGAGAACAACAGTAAACGTATTTTCGTATTCAGGTGAATGATCTTTGATTAAAGTTTAAGAGGAAAGCAAATCTCAATAATTATTATCACTTTCATTTGAATCCGCTTTACAAAAACATATAAATATGTACAATTATATATTATAAAGTATAATCATCAAGATAACGAGATAATATTTATATGGCAGTCGTCGTTATTTGTTTCTGTTGTAAGAATCATCTTATACGTATAAAATATGCATCTTGATATAACATATGATACGAATGTCAGAAATCTCACCTATCGACTAATAGTCATATGTAAAAAAAAGTTATCTGCTTAATACATCGATCAGTCTCACAATCGTTCTTTTGTATAAGTGTATATATATTTTTATTTTTGTTTTAAAAGTATCTGTAAATAATCTGTAGATGACATATGAATAGGACTCGGTGGAATATTCTTTGTTGAGCTGCAGCTTCATTATTTGTACATTGCGACTGCAGAATTTTATTATTTAATAATCTCCTAAATTTATCTAATTTGCTAAAATTTGTTATCTTGGGATTTAGTTTTTCTTTCAAGACAAAAACACACTTAAATCTAATAAGTTAATATCTTCTTGTACAAAAAACTTGTACAAATTAAGTAAAAAGTTCAATTTATTAATAAATAATTTTCTAAAACAAAATTTTTCGTTCAATTTTCCTACATTTTTTTTTGGTTAACAAATTTAAAATTTTTATCACAGTTTAGTTAAAACAATTTACATTTTGGTAAGAACGCAAAATGTAATAGTGAAAAAATTTAATTGCTTCATTTAGTTAAAACGCCTTAATGCATTTTATGTTAAAAATAAGTTTTTTTTTTAAAAAAAGTGAATGTTTGTCTAAAATTGAAAAAAATCCCTGGTCTTTGTTTAGAAAATAAATTTCATCATTCTTTTTAAGCAGCCATGACAATTATTTTTTTCTTTCTGAAGTACGCATTCAGTCTTTTCTTCTTCAAATAAAAATGTTGCACGTATAAACGCATTTCGCACGATCAAAGTCACGATATACATCTTTATAAACTTCATAAGTATTATTATCATTTTTCCTTTTAATTTTATCTTATAATTATTAGATATCATCACAGCGCAAGTTGACTCGCTAGTTGGATAATTTGTATATGACTCTTTTTAAAACAATCTTACGTCGCGGCAATTAAGTGCAAACGATCGCTTGATGTGCTTGGACACAAAATATTATATTGGGTGCTTTATTTGCATAGGAATGTAAAGACTGTATTAACATTAATCTCATGTCAATAGTCAACTGTTTTTATAAACAATGTATAAAGTTAATGGCAATATTTGATTGACTTTGGAAGATTTGTTTCATCTTAATCTTAATAAGTTTCATTTCATGAAACTCATATACATACATGAGGTAACATTATTACTTTTACATTCATACACTATATCATTCTAGTTAACAGTCAACTTAAAAATCTCATCAATAAACATTATTATTGATATAAACTCTCTTGTATATTTAATTTTTTTTTTTTGGGTTTATTTTTTATTTTGCTAATCCGGACGTATTATTCTTTTTTTCTTTTTTATTATTCTAATATCAATAAAATTTTTTGATTGTCTTATTTTTTACTATAAAAAGTGCCAATTGTTTTCTTAAGCACCTATACATTTTTTAAGCTATTTGGTCATGTGATATGTCAACACCCGAGTATTAAAGAGGTATAAAATCAAGGAGAGTTTATTACTTGTTTTACTATTTTTTTTTTAATTTTTTTTTTATTTTATATATTTACGTATGTACATTGAATGTTGAATGAATAAAACACATTCAACATTCAAATAAAGTATCGGTTTATTATACGGAAGGTAAGAGGTATAGTAAAAGTCATTTGGTCCGTATCGACAAGTTGTAAATAGTGTCTCTCGAGTCATGGAATCTCAACTCACATACTTTTTGGGCGCGGATATACTTATTAGGTTTTTTTCCTTACTTGCAAACAAAGATGTTCTATTATCACATTAATATAATTTGTCGCTAGGACTAAGAACGAAGTTACGCTATTTAACAGTCGAAAAAAAAGGTAAATAATTTTTCTTTTTTTATATACTCCAAATAGTTTCGTTACAATACTTAGTTACTTCACAGCCATATTAAGTGAGAAGTACTATTACTAGCGACAAATAATATATTTACTAGTGGAAGATCCTTGTCAGCTTTTAAGAAAAAAAAAACCAGCTAAACTGAAAAAAGGCGACTTTTATCGTTATAAAATTTAAACGAAATGCGTATTGTATAGGAAAAAGTTTTAAACCGTGCGTACTTCAGTTAGTGAAAGCTGCAACTCCAAGTCATAAATATATTTATATATATAAATGTATATATATGTTGTATATATCTCTATATACATATGTAACGTACACTTAATTATACACGAGAACGCAGAAAAATAAACAGAAATAAATAAAAAAAAATATTATTGCGCGTTTGGGTGCGAGTGCGCTGGTTACTCAAGGGAGTATTTTTCCCTTTCGCCGAAGCCGTATTTTCGCACGTTTTTCCCATAAATGTCTTAAGATCAGGCATTGCTTGTACGTATTCAGACACGTTAAATTGCAAGAAATGGCAATTACAAAAATAGAAATAATTGAAATAAGTTAATATATATATTGAGTTTTCTTACAACTTAACGTGTTATTAATGTGATGCTCAACTGTAACAGTGTAGTATATAATATGATATATTTTCTTTGAACACAATAGTGATGGTTTCTTTCTATGAATATAAATGAACGGTTTTTTTCTTCTCTAAACTATATGTTAAAACTATACACACTATTTATTAGCCTACCGTTAGAAGTATATAAATCCTACCACGATCGAAATCACACACATGAAGAGCTTGCAGGCTATATCAAAAGACATGTCAAGCATTAACTCCTCGTGCAAATAATCGAGTCGGTCTTAAAATCCTAACAGTACCAGCTATAGGGAAAAAACGGCATCGACGAGAGGGAGGCTCGTTTGAAAAACGAAACAAGCATCATCGAGTAACTAGCGCACGGACCTATGATCGCCGCTACTTGAGTTTTTATTCAAACCTCAGTTGGCAAGCGACGGTCTCTGGGGCGGAGGTCGCACGGCAAAATCAACGGCCGGTGGCACAACCGTAAGCACCGTATCAGCAGACATAGTACCACCACCAGCGAGGCTAAGTTTTGCTGAACTGACAAGTGCCACGGGTTTGCAGAGCAATTTTATCGGTACTTTTGTACCACTAGTCAAACCTTTTAGTCGTAATGCCGTGGCAGCAGCGGATATTGGTTCTAGCTTGGACTGATGCTGTTGTTGCTGAATCTTAGTAGCTGCAATAAAATATAGAATTTAGTCAACTGCTAAGATATTTGATACATTATATGCTTAGTGTATGTTCAGAAAATAGCTTACCAGGCTTAGTTAGCAGTTGAAGCATCATAGCCGATGGTGGAGCTGGGGGTGGCTGCTGGGATCCTGGCTTCTTGTTATCTCCAGGATTTGACGATTCATCGTATCCAGAATCAGAGGACGAGTCGCTAACGAAGCCCTTGGTTTTGGGGCCGTCGCTTGAAGCTACAGAGTCAACACTATGTGCTGGGCTAGCCGAAGCTGAGCTGTGACACGGACTGGCAGATGCCGAGGAGCTGCTGTGTGTCGGGCTCGAACCCGCGACCGAGGAGGTGGTCAGGGCTAAGGATGCAGCAAGTTGTTGGCGTTGATGTTGTTTACGGGCCAAGCAGCTGAGACAGGGCTTATAGTAAGCAGGCTCGATCAGAACCTCGCCACACATTCCAACAAATATTATGCCACAGCATACCTTTTTTCTGGAAAGAAAAAGATTGGGTTGAATTGTCAGAGTTAATTTTTTTAGGAGATTTTTTAACAAAAAGGAGTTTATAATAATTACCTTTTAAAGTATGTCATATCGATATAATCACTGATCTCCATATCTTGATCCATATCTAGTCTCTTCTCTCCTACACCATTGTCTTCGCTACTTGCAGGACTGCATGCTCTGCTTGAATTTTTGCTACCGTTACCAGGTAAATTTTCTTCTGTAAACATAAAGTTATTCAAGAGTTAAATTTTATTATCATCAAAGTTACAAAGTGAATATGCAAATTAAATTGTACATTATTATTTAATAATAATATTTTAAATAAAATTTTGAATATAATATTTTATTTTTCTCTTTACACGATTATCAAACATCAGTATCAGATAAATAATATTGTGCACTCGTTTGATCAATACCTGCCATATAAAATAATCGTGCAAAAAGAAAAAAAAGATAAGATATTGAATTAAATATTATAAAAAAGCTGCATTTGGAGATAAAAAAAAAAGAAAATAACTGTATAATTATAAAATATATAAAAAAAATGTTATTTTTCTCACAATTAACTATACCTTTTCCAAGGTGTTTTTGTTAAAATAATAACATCACGGCCCGTTTGCTTCATATTAACGAAGCCCCCTTCTACGGATAACATGATCATCAGTGATATACGGTCACCGACAACATTATATTAACATCCACTTATAAATTTTAAATTATTATTTTCTCACATCATCTATGTCTGTGCTTCCCCTACAAGACAATTATCACGTAAAAATAATCATTATATTGTATTTGAAAATTCAAACCTGATTCGTCGCTCATAGCAGGACTGCCTTCGCGATCAGGATCATTTTTTGAGTAGATGTGTTTTTTCTTTAAAACCTTCTCAAGCTTCTCAACTGTATCCTTTGTCTTTTTCTTGTTCTTTGCTTTGAACTTTGTTAATGACTTGATACCTGGTCCAGCTCGTGCATCTACCACCTATTTGTAAAAAAAAACATAAAAAATATATTTATAAATAAAAATTATCATCTAAAAACAAAATTAAAAGAACAAAGAATTATAATATTTACGTACATGTCTCCAATTACGACTACTACCAACTGGTAATTTTTTCCATCTTTTGACCAATAAAACGCATGCATTACAAATTTCGCCGGTACGACGTTCCTCAAGCTGGAAACATTTTATAAAATCTTCCTCGTATTTTTTACTGTCCGTAAAACGTGAACTGCTTGATTTGGCTTTGCAGATGCAGCAGCCTGTACTTGACCGGTACACCTTTGGCTTGTGAAAACTAAACATCTTGGCTTTTGCTACTTTTCTACGTTTTCTGTAACAGATTAAAATAAAATTGTTGTGATTAATTATATTGTGCAATTATTTTTTTTTTTTTGTTTTATTTAATTATTTATTCATTTACTCGGGGAAAAAAAAACTCGCAAATTCTCACGCTATGCTCTCAAATCACGACATTCCTCATACAAGAATAAATCAATATCATGAGCATTAAATTAAAACTCCACTCACGTGCAATTCACGTGTGCAAAAAAAATTCAGTCCCGAAATCAGAGTAACATACTCTGTAACATCGCTGATGGAGGCGCGACATTCCTCAAGCACCGTATAGGACTACATTCGAAACATTCCTTGAATACACTCATACACACACACACACACGTACACACTTTGTTGTAAGCTTACGAACATCCTCCCCCGTTTATTCACTCTCGCAAATATCACTTATATTTTATTTTCTTTCTTTCTTTTTTTCTCACAGCTATTTTAATTCGCGCACATGTGCGAATACCTAAAAAAAGATGTGAAAACGTGGTGGTATTTGCTATCAGGACGAAAAGAGTTTCGATGCGCGTCATATAGTACAACGAAAATACCGTCGACAAAGTTGGAGCATATAGTGTTATATACTCGCTTAATTTATTAAATTCTAAATGACACACATAATATAAAAAAAAAAATCTCAAAATTCATAATTTTTTTTTTTACCTTTTTTAAAACTAGTGATACTATAGCTAAAAAGTCACGCCGTCTTTACTATACGTCGAGTATAGTAAACGCGTACAAGAGATCGCCGGTGTATAAGTGCGAGAGACAGTCACATCGCTAAAATAGGTCACGTCGCTACTGCTGCTGCTACTGCTACTACTGCTGACGCCCCAATAATACCGTGTATCAAAAAAAAAAGGGGGAAGCTCGTTCTTATATTAATACCAGTATTAGGTATATAATATGACAGCAACTTCATTTGCAATATGCTCCAAAACGTGTGTATACACAGTATATTACGACTCCAAAAATTCACTATAACACTCTATATCATCACTTTTATAAACTTCATTTTTTCATCGATACGTCGTAATTTACGGATTATACACTTTGTAAAAACACTAGTACAACCGTAACGATGCATGTATAATCGAATATATATAATTATAAAAAAAAAAAAATGAAGTGCAAAAGAACCGAAGTCAATGAGATACTAAAACGAACTGCAGCATAGCAGCACGCACAGTCTGATGCTCCGAACTTCACAGTAGATATATCATATATATAAGGGGAGAGGTATAAAAGAAGAGGGAAAAAAATTTTGGTGAAAAAAGAAGCGGGAAGCTGTAACTTCACTACAGGCTTATAATATAGTGTGGTATATATATAGTTTGTGCGTTTGAGAGAGGGAAAAAGGTTCTAAAAGAGCAGATAGAGTTTAGGGATGATATATAATATAAGTAAGTTTTATAAAAACCTATTGTATAAAAGCTAAGTAGTTGGATGCTGCTACTGCTGTTGTTGTACCTTATATCCTATAACTACGACTATTCACGCCGGGCGTGCTATAATACCTACTAACTATATAGGTATAGGTAAACGAGCGCGCGCGCATCATGCTGCTGCTGCGTATACGGCTGTTTATACGTGCGCGCGTCGGTGGTACTGTCATTCACGGAGTGAAAAAGAGAGAGAGAGAGAGAGAGAGAGAAAATCGGAGTTTCGGAGCAGAGTGGAGGTGTGTGTGTTATATACGTATGGTAGTGTGTCGTTGCTTCCCCGCCAACGCTGATCGTGTTGTCGTCATCATCGTTGTCGTCGTCGTCGTAACATACGTCCTTTACTCTGTTCTGATATCTTTACGTATTGTGGGTGTAAGATTATATTTGAATCCCCTAATCTACTGGAGGTGAATCGAAAAGCCAAAAGATATAGATAGAATGGGAATATTAGGTATTTGGAAGGATTTTTTTTTTTTTTTTTTTTTAGTTATTTCTTTATTGGCAATTGCCAGACGATTTTTTTTTTCTTTATCTTTTTTTGACTTAGCAAAGGAGAGTTTTTAGTTTTATTTTAGTATAACGTGTTTGTTGATTTTTACTAAAGATGATTTTTATAATTTTAGTTGATGATATATTTTATTAATAAATGAACTTTTTAAGGATCAATATACTAAGTGTATGGGTTTTGTACAAGGGGGTTTTCACTTTGAAATCGATTTCAAGCGATTTCAAGCGATTTCAATGCCTTTTAAATGGCTCAGTAATCACCGATTTCAAATGGATTTCACTGATTTCACACGTTAAAATGAAAATCGATTTCACAAGTGAAAACACCCTTGGTTTTGTATGTTTGGTGAAATACAACCATTGACTGACAAAACAAATTATGTTTGTTAAATTGGATAAATTTTTCATAAACAGGATATGTCACAATTATAGATAGGTATAGTGAATCAATTATAACAAGGTATTATACTAAGGTGAAAAATAAAATTGAATAACTGATAACACTATATAATCACAAGAAATATTAAAATTCTATTAAAATTCAAAAATCCACGATAAAAAAAGCACATTATTTTTTAACTATACTATTATCACAACACCCAAATATTTATGAAATTCATATATAATTTTAGATTCTCCCTCATCTCCTCAAACCCAATAATATTTTTCTCAACAATCATACACACCAGCTTAAGTCACACAAACACACAGTATCCAAACGATGACGCAAGCATTTAAGCCCAAAGAATAACATGCTATACAACGTCATACACATCCTACATACCTACATACATCGATTACGTACAGTCTCTATCATAACATCTTTAGTTATATATGATAACTACTGTGCTAATCATCATCATCATCATCAGCTTCTCTCGAAAAGAAAAACAAACCAGCTCTCGCATAGCAAAATATTACAAATTCCCTTACATATATAGGCGGAATTAACATCGTGCGGTGTGCGTATAACTTTACCCTGCATCTAGAATATAATAGGTATACGCGCACAAAACGGAGCGAATAGACCGAGAACGTCGACGCGTCGAACACGCCGCCGCCGCCACCGAGGGGTGAATACACCCTATAGCGCGCGTATACGATGCCACCCCTCTTTTCACGTGACCGGCTTTAGTCCTCCACCACATTATATTATATGCTACGTAGACAGAGAAAAGTGGGGGATCAAGGATATTACACACACTCACACACACAATTAAATAAAAAAAGAGAGAACAAGTGTCTGTGTGTATGCGTATTAATGTATGTGTGTGTGTGTGTGTGTGTCTGCGTGACCCTCTCCCTGTACGAAAACTGGTTACTCCACTCACGCGCGCGCGCGCGTAACGGAGCAAAGAACGCGTAGAGAGGGGCAGACGAAGTGTGCGCATGTGTATGTGTGGGTGTGTGTGTGTGTGCGCAAAAATTTAGCACGACGGGGCAGCTGCTGCTGCTGCTGCTGCTTGGCCTGGTATTATATATAGGTATTATGGTAGGTATACAGACGCGGACGAAGTGGAGCGAATGGCGACATATATGTAGGTATAGGGGGCTCGATCGTCGTTCGCACAGACGATGATGATGGTGGTGATGATGATGATGATGATGATGATGATGATGATTCCCGACCTAGCCCGTGGCCCGTCTTTTTGCCCGCGTTTGTATGTATAGGTATACAACTAAAAGTGAGAGGGAGAGGCTGCAAAGAGAAGAGCTTACGATTGGTGGGTTTTGAATTTCTGTGTGAGGGCAACGGCGTAGGCGGAGCAGCATATAGCCATCACGTCAGGATATATGATGCTGCTGTCTATCTGTGCATGGACCTGCGATGCAAGTATGTATATAGGTAGCGAGCTTTATGGAAGATAGAGAGAGAGAGAGAGAGAGAAAGAGAGAGAGAGAGAGAGAGAGAGAGAGAGAGAGAGAGAAAGAGAGAAGGAAAGACCGGCTTTCTGGACTCAGACTGGGGTCCCAATAACTACTGCGCAGTTAGAACTGCTGCACTGTTCCAGAAGTCTCTGTGCAACGATGATTATTTTAAGGATGAGACTGCAAGCTTTTTTTTATTCAGGATTAGTTTTTAAAATTATGATGATTTATTAATTTTACGTGTTGAAGGATTTTGATAGTAATTTTTGGGTGGATTTTTTTTTTTTTTTTTTTATTTAATAGGTGATATTTACGGTGCAAAAGAAATAGGAATTGATTGTAATAAGAAGGAAAAAAAATGTGATATTCCAAGTGAGATATGGCATCAGAGAGAAATATGTGACGCGGAAATGTTATGCAATTGTATATATATAAAGTATATAAAAAGCGATGCGTTGTTTGAAGAGGGGATATTTATATAGAGTGACTGATAGGTACGACGTTGTAATAATAAAAAGAAAAAAACTGAGTTTAGCGCTCTACGAATTAATACCTTTTGTTTTCACTTAAATTATTATTGACATATAATAAATTTATTCTTAGCTCTTTTTTTCATCGTTTCGTAAATTTGTTTGCGCGCATTAATACTATTAAATACCAGAAATTCATTTTTTTGTTAAATTGTTGATCAAACTTCAATTTTTAGACATATAAAAAAAAGAAGAATATGAAATTGATAAACAAGCTTTTTTTTATAACTCCAGTTTCGTTTTCATGACAAAAATATCTAAAAGTATAGTCTATAGCCAACAAAGACCTCATAAAAAAGCCTAACAAAGAAAAGAAAGATATACTTATATATGTATAAATTAAGGGGTAGTTTTTCAACTGCGCAGTAAGGTATACTTCGTCTATATAGCTCTCTTGCAAAAAATCATCTGACAACGAGCGCGAAAACGACCGGTCGTTGTCAAAGGGAGGGGGATAAAAGCCGGGATTCTTCTCTCTTTCTTTCTTTCTATGAAAAACATGCTTTTGACCTCGTGTGTGTATACGACTATACGACGTCTGAGCTACGAATTGAGCTCATCGCGAAAATGAGAGCGCGTAAGCGCATGCGCATCCCTGCGTTTTTATATATATATATTCGAGACGACTCGAAGCTTTGATTTTTTTTTTTTTCTCTGGCTGAAAAGAACAACGTCGTATAGGACTAGACAGACGACCTCGAAAATAACGAATGTCGATAGTACAAGTTTAAAATTATTTTAATCATAATGTTATTATAAAATAGTGTATAATAAAAAAAGAAAAAAATTTTTCCTTTGAAAATTTTTGATATTATTGTTGATAATTGTTGTTTATTAACACAATTTGTCAGTGGTAATCGTAGAGTATTACACTCATAATCGTAGTAAATTTGTCAGCTTTGTAATTGATCGGTTTCTTCCACTTCTAGTTGTATACTTACTATAATTTAATACACTATATTTGCTCTAGGCCTTATATTGAAGTATATAATTGCAAAATCGTTATCATAAATTAAACTGCCTCTTTATTACATATATACCTGCGTACATTATTTAAGTGAACGATTAAGAAAAAAGAAAATAAATAAATTAAAGCGATTAAACTTTGCAATTGTGCAATTTGCGATATATTATATGTATGTGTATCTCTGGACTGGTAAACAAAAACCTGTTGTATACCTATACGTTGTTATAGATCAACCGGTTGTAAGAGAAAGATATCGAAGTTAAACGTTTGACTCGATTTTCCGCGTGTTTTAGTATATTATAAAGTATAGAGAGAAAACGGTACTACGTATCAAATCATGATGTGAATTCTTGTAAGTAAATCAATTTTTAAAATGCTACATTGATTATGGATACGTGACATCAAAGTTTTATTGCTAGGAAATAAAAAATAAAGGAATGATAATGTATTAATTGAGAATTTTTATTTCTAATTAGTTCATGATTATTTTATAAACTGTTGGAAAAAAAAGTGATAGATTTCTTTTTTTCCTATTATTAAAGTGTGATTATTTAAAATACCGTGATAGAAAAATAATAATAAGAAGTGCGACGATAGGATTATTACACCGTATAAATACATTTTCTGAATCATATGACGCACATTATTATTATTATTATTATTATTATTATTACCTTCAGAATATCAAAATTGTATTTTCAAACAACACAAATATTTACTTCAATTTAAAATTCCTTAAATACATAACTAAATTCGTCATACTCATAGAATAAAAATAAAAAAACTTCATAAACAAAATATTAAATCTCCAAAACAATCATAAATAAAAAATAAATTGAAATGAAAAAAAAAAACATAGGTAACAATTAAATTGCGAATACATATATCGGTACCTATATATGTAAGCTCGAATTATAAAGCACTACTCCACACGATACAAAACTCATGGCCTTCGCCAAGTCAAGTCTCTCTCTTTCTATTTATAAACCGGTAAAAAAGAAGGCCCAACATCAGCAACACCAACTCTCTTTCTCTTTCTCTCTTATAAACATGCACATATAACCAGTTGAGCAGGCATGCCAAGCAGGCAAGCAAGCAAGCAGGCAAAGTGAGAGATCGCGACAAAACAGTCTCGCTGCCGCGAGAGTTCTATAAATAGAAGCACTACCTCTCTCTCTCGCGGCGCCGGCAATTTTGCTTATAGATATATATAATGCCATTTATCTATACAGTACCGAGAGACACAACCCGCGCGACTGCGTAAAAGATGCAACACGTGTGTGCAGCAGGCAGCAGCAGCAGCAGCAGCAGCTATCCCCTCCTAAGATACATACACACACACATATCTAGGTACCGGTATTTTATATACCTTCTTTCCCTCCAATCTACTATCTTGTATAGGTAGTATATATGCACTTAGTGAGGAAAGAGGAAAGCTGTGTGATAGTAGTAGTAGTATGTATTACCTCTATATTTACTCTTGTACGGAGGCGCGGCTCTCTGCTGGTGGCGATAGTGGTGGTTTGTTTTGGTCGCACTGACACACGCCAGCCAATATTTAAATATACATAATCGTATCCAACATGCGAAAGTTCGCGAAATACCTGCACCACCTGCTTTTCTCTCTCCCTCTGTCTTTTTCTTTTCCCTTTTTCTTTTAAATCACGTTTTGCACTAAAATTTCACTTGGCAAACCTTTTGATTTTATCTTGTATTGGAGTTTTCGACACGATCGGTTTTACGTTACGTCAATTTTATATAAATACATTGTAAAGGAATTTACTATGGGTATGAATTTTGTGTGTAAATGATTTATATCTATAGGATTCTTGAGTATAACTTCTTAAGAATTGCTGAGTCTTTAAATGTGCACGCAAGTCGTTTGTTGAACTTTGTGAGCTTTTTAAGATATTTGTTATTTGATAAATATGATCACGTTTTTTCTTCTTCAAGTGATATGGTCAATCAACTCTTTGATTTTTGCATCTATTTTGTGTGTTGGGAAAGGCAAAATGATACAACACGTGACATTTTTGCGGAGAAGGAAAAAATTTGATTCAGTATGTTAAATAAAATTATCGTCACTATAATAGGTGTTTAGGTCAATTTATGTTTAATTCCGAGTTTTTTTTTTTTTTATAGCAATGGCCATGGAATTTGTCAACAAGGGACAATTCAAAATGTACCAGTCAAACCAAAAATGTTAAATTAAAGCAATCTCTTAAAATAATATAAAAACGAAAGACTATGAAGCAAAATTTTCAAAACTCCGAGTGCAAAATTAGCTGAAATAAATGGCAAATCTAAAAGACTAAAAAAAGATTCCTTTATTTCAAGAGAACGACATTAATACAGAGAAGAAGAACTGACTTAAATGAGTACCGATTATAGCACGCGTTAGCAAAATTTATCGCGTCTCTACAATTACGCTAGACAATCATTTTTTTTATCCCTTTATAGAATTTAAGTTAAAATTAAGTTTCCGTTCAATTGATTCAACAATTTAAACAAGTATTCATTCCTGATTCATAGCCTCCAATTTTTTTTTTTTTTTTTTAACAATTAGTTTCAAAAAACTTAATTCATTGGTAATTTAAGATTTTTAAATTTAACCAAAAATGTAACGAAATAAAAATACATGAAAAATAAAAATAAAATCCGATCACAAAAATGAAAGCTTAAAAAAAGAAAAGCAAAATTTTAGAATGTGCAATACTTATATGGTTATATTCACTTCGATCAGTGTGCATACGTACACGAAAAACATATTGACGCGGCGTAAAAAGCATACCTATAGTGTATTTTATATACATACATATATATAAATACACTGTGACGAACCACCTGTCGCGCGCACACTGACCTTTTCATGTCTCAAGGCAACTACTACTACTACTCTTCCATATACTTCGTATGATACATGCAACCTTAAAATGCACAAGCCGTTAAAAAAAATGTACGCGTATGTGTGTGTATACCAAACTTATGTTTTCACGCTGTACTTGAGATCCATACTCAGCTGACAATAGAGCAGGTAAAAGTTCGTAAAAAAAATAATTTATAGTTAATTTTCACAAAGTACACAACTATTACATATCTATAGTTTAGGGTAATAAAATCGATGAAAAATTGAATATTTTCCTTATAGCTTCTATTATTATGATGTTTATCTTGATATTAAAATTATCCTTAAATTATTGACAGAAACATAAAAATATCGTATGCATACCCCATTATGAGAAATTTTTTTTCCGGTTCAATTAATTCAAGTCCGGCATATAATATAATAAAGACCCACTTTGGTAAAATAAAAACGATATATACTTTTACCGACAACTATAGCCTTGAATTCCATATATTCCACAATAATTGCAATAACAACGCGGCTGCAGCGTATAGCGCTATTATATTCAATACATATACTACCTTTCCTTTTTGTCCCATAAAAAAAAAACAACAATTTTTATCTCGATTGACGGATCTTTTATTTTACGCAGCTGCTGTAAGTATAAGAGACGACGAGATCGGACATATCTCGCAAGTAGAGTATGGCAGGTAAGGTGCATATATGTTTGTATGTATGTGTGAGGTATACACATGTATATATATAAGTGCTCTCTCGCATTCGATCGATCGATCGATTGATCGATCGCGAAATGCCGCTAAAATAAACTGATTTTGCAGCCTGTGCTACAGGAGTATTATCAATGTGTGCATGCGCGAATTGTTGCTGCTGCTATACTATGACACGACGACCACCGAGCTTGAGTATACTATATATAGGATTTACGAAAGTTGCTGTAAGAGAGAACTAAATGGTTTTGGTTTTTCTTGTAAATAAGTGCAAGTTTGATATTTTATATCTACTTGGCCTTATTATCGCTGTTTTTTTTTAGATTATTTCAAAATGTGTGACTTTTTTACGAAATTTTTGGGGGAAAAAAAAGACTGATGAAGCGTTTGATAAAAACGAATGATTATGAGATATCTATGTGGTGCTGATTAAAGATAAGTTGGCTTTTTTTTTAATTTTCTTTTTTTTCAATTTAATTAATAAGATTTTTTTTTTGTTATACTCATATATAAATAAATTAGAAAATTTATCACTTAATCAGATGCATACATAGTTAAACATATATTTTACTTTAATTAAGTCACACATTTAAAAGCAAAGTAATTTGATAATCAAATTTAAATTTACCTTTTATCATTCATTTTTTTATCTACATATCACAAATGTACATCCAATCCGTCAGAAAATCTAAAATTCTTTCAACAAAAAATCTCTAGCACACAATTTTTTATACTCCAAATCACATAACTTGATATTTTCACAAAACCATAAAACCAAGAAAAAAAAACAGTTGTCAAAACTCAGTAATCAATACATATAAAAAAAAAACTATTCACCACAATATCCGTTAAACAATCATCAAAAAAATTCTATCCTTCAACACTTCCCTTCAAAAAAAAAAAAAAAATTGTCTCTTTCAATAAAAAGAAAAACCACACAAACACACGTTTATAACAACAGCTGTGCTCATACAAAATATTATCCTTCACAATAATGTATATTTCACTTTCGTTCAATGTTCACTTAATTCACATATATAATGAACGACTGTTTCTTTTTTCAACACTAATACGAATATATACATGCAACCGTGACGACGAAAAAGCTAAATTACGAATATGTTGTATACGCGAGAACGTGCTGTTGCTGCTGCTGCTGCTACTACTATGCGTTGAGTGAGTGAGGTAAGCTTGCAGTGTTAAAAGTATAAGCGACCGAAAGAAGGAGAGTAGGTGGCCTTAGTATTAGGGATGGGCGATACTCGAAAAAAGTATCCAAGTAAAATAATCGAGTAAACCAAAAGTAATCGATGCTGGAGTATTCGGGTATTCTTAAAAAGTATCG
>JAPYZE010001872.1:0-23901 GCA_030522805.1 Leptomastidea abnormis
CAGTCAGACATAAAAAAAAAAAAGTTGATAGAATAAAAATAAATATTCTCTATATTACTTATCTAACTTAACACTATAAAACAAATTTAAACAAATAAGACCGATAAAAAAAAAAAAAAAAAAAAAGAAAGAAAAAGAAAAAAAAGCATCGGTGTAGAATAAAAGCCGGAATGCAGTCTGAAAAAAAGTAGAGTGCGCAAAGAGAGAGAGAACGAGAGAGAGCAAGAAAGCTCATCGGTACGGAACGTAAAATAAAACCACAGATTTTACGAGTCTAAGGGGTCATGGGTCTTGAGAAAGAGGTTAGCCGAGCGGACGGAAAGTAAGTTAGCAAAAGATAACCTTTGTCATCGGGCGGAAAGTGTCGCATTAGAACTTACCCTCCTTCTTCCCCTTTACTACTCCCAGTCCTGCTATTATGGATCCTACACTATATACACATAGTACCACGTTCACTCTTCTCTTTTAACCATCCAGCCCATCATCCTCTGACACTTTTCCTCTCCATACCTTCCTTCGTTATCTCACACTTTCTCTCACTCGCGCTTTTAATCTACCCTCCCTCTCTCTTCTTCTTTCTTTTTTTTTGTCACCATCCCTTTTAGACTAGCTTTCCCAGAAACCGGAAGAGACTCTTTCTCGTTACGTTCGGCTTTATAATGCGATGTTGCAAAGTAATCCCGGATATCTGGTAAGGTGGCTTGCCTTTTCTCTTTCTTCTTCCTTTTGCAAACCAACTCCCCCCCAACCAAATCCTTTATCAAAAAAGACAAGCTAAAGAACTTGGGTATATCCGGCCAACTCCGACCAAACGCCTTGTCATCTCAACTACTGTTTACCTTTTAATTCCTTCCTCATCTTTTGATTCCAATTTTTTTTTTTACTTGTCTTTATTCTTTTCATTCTTGGTGTACTTAATCTTCCAATACCTTTTTAAACACTTCAACAATCTCGTTACTCTTCTAACCAAGAAAACATAATTATTTTGTATCTTAATTTTCTCTCTTTAACAAACTACCTGTTCATCCATTACGTTTACAATTATTATTAATTATACCACATACTATATTATCTCTCTTTTTTTTCTCTCTCGGTCGTGTTCTTGCTCATTTGTATTGTCTCCTTTGTTAAACTTGGCATGGGGGTCGCCTCGTTAAGATTTTAATCGCATCAAGCTTTTATTTTCTTGCGCACCCCTTTTAATTTACCCTGGCATTCTCCGTAACATCTTACTCCCGTCTGTGTAAGACCCCCTCTTGATTCTAATAGCTCTTAAAAAAGAAAAAAAATAAAGTGCTCCTGTGGTATCTTCAATAGCAATCCAAGTAAACTCCACAAACTCAGAGGGATTAATACACACAAGCCTTGTAGGAAGTAAGTCTAGAGTGGTAGAATCCTCTCTACCCTATAGTGCGGCCACGCGCCAAACGCCGATTAGGAGGAAACCCATACCGGTTATCCGGCTTCGCGCCTCGCTGGCTATTCTACCGATAGAGTGGTACTTTCGGTCCTTTATATACACACACCCACTCCTTTACCCTTTCCATTTAAGTCTGGCTTAATTAAGTGGTACGCTTAGCCCGCTGGGCTGTTTACTTTACTGCGAAGCGATATCCGGATCCTGATGTGACGAACTTCCTGGTTACTGCAAGCTAGAGAGAAAGAGAGTTTTATTTTTCGATTTACGGGATTGTTAGAAAAGAGTATGTCTCTTTTTGTTTTGTGCTGCTCTGACGCTTTTTCTTGTTCTTTCTTGTTTTCCAAAGGGATCTTAGAAATGCGACTAGTGCAGGATTTCGAGAGTTTAATTTGAGATTTTGGATTTTTTTCGACTTTGTTTAGTTGCAAGGTGAAAAGCTGCGTTAAACTTTCTTTTTGAGACATCGAATTGTAACTGGTAGAATAAAATTTTGATTTTTTAAATTAATATTTTGTTTTATTTGTTTTATGATTGCAGTTGATTGTGACCGTACTAGTGGTATCAGCAACTTCAACTCCACCACCTGGTTACGTCAAAAAACCGGATAACGATGAGGTAAACATATAGTGCAAAGAAGGCAATTAACTTTCTATTTTATTTATTATCTATTTATATATTTTATTCATTAATTTATTTTTTATTTTTTTATTTAAATTATAATTATAAGAAATTCGTTGAATTTAATGTATAAATAATAATTTCATAAAATTTAAATTATTTTATGTTTTTATTGCATAAATATTTTCATGCAAAATTTTAAATTAAGAAAATACTAATTATTATTCAGATTCATATGGAAAAATGTTAGTTATTAAACAAAAAACTTTGATTACCAATATTTGTTAATATGCAAAACAACCAGCTTTTCATATGTTTATTTTACAAAAAATTTCGAACATCATAATTCGATCTTTATCTTCTCCCCCTATTTACACATATTATTCCAAATAAAATAAAATAAAATACAACCAAGATAAAATATCAAGCGCCAAATTTAAAAATCAATAGTCGAGTAATTGAAGTTCTTATGCATAGCAAAGAATGTTAATCTATCGCATTGCACTGACACGATTTTGAGTATCAAAAAAAAGGTTTTGAAAAAAAAAAAGATCGAGATAGAAAGAAAAGTAGGAGAAGAAGCCTGGAGGTATAGGGTAAGCACAACGTGCGTGCGGTTTCCGCTCTTAATTAAATTTCCAGTTCCAATTAACCGTTGGATCCTTATTCCTATTAACTGCGAAACTGCTGCCTTTATCTCTCTATCCTTTTCTCACTCTTTCACGAACTCACATTGGTATGAGAGGGTTGGTAGGTATAGCGTCTTTCTCTCTCTCTCTCTCTCTTTTTCGTTCGCAGCTCACCTTATTCGAAGCGTGACAGCGGTAATAAACGCTGAAACGCAGTTATCGGGTTTCCATCCCTACCCTTATCCTTTAAGCTCTACGCTCCTTTTTTTTTCTTTTTCATTCTTTCTCACTCGCTCACTCATTCCTTTTTTTTCTGTTTCGTAACGGCGAATGCGTAAATTAAAACAATTCTGAAAATTCGCGATATATATCAAGGCAGTTTTACGAGAGAGAGCAAAACTAATCAAGCGGGGAAAATTGAAAAAGAGAAGAGGAGATATCCAGGATATATATATCTATATTCGATTGTCCAGTTCACGAGTGGACCGATGAGGGGGTGAAATCATATACGGTGATGAGAGAGCGAGAATCCCTACCCTGATGCCCCATCTCGCTACTGCTTCCGCACACGGATCGCTTCATTTTTATTAGAAGGCTTGGGCTCGTAATTAAAACTGCAATGAATCGGTCCGCTCTTCCAGACTGCCATCATATATATATGTGTGTAGATGTGTATGTACGCACTTATCAGAGAGCAGATAAATAATTTTCTGCTTCACTGGACGTAGAGTGTAGATTTTAATTGATATCGAAGCTCTTATATGTTTGTTTAAGCAAATAATTTCTTTCCATTTCGATAGCCACAGCTTAAATTATACAAGCTCTCGTCTGTCTATTGTACAAAAACGATATTTTTCCATATATATCTTTTCTGTCGATCCTTTCTATTTTTTTCTGATAAGAAAAAAACTTTAAGAAAAGAAATAAAAAAAAAATAATATTACGAGGTAATGTCAGTCGTTAAGAATTTCTGAAGCGTAAAATTTCATCTATCAAGTATAGTGCGAGCAACGTGTACGTATATAGGTACGCTTGCAAGCTCAAGATTATATTTGAGAAAAGTCCATGACACCCTGATATCAGACATTTGACGTTATATCGGCAGATATCTCAACGTCTAGCAACTTCAACGAATAGAAAAAATAAAAAAAAAAAATATCAGGAGAAAGACACGCTCTCGCATCTACTTGGAATAAAATAAAATAAAAGAATCCTCAAGCAATGGGGGTTGCTGATGCCATTGAAGTAAGAAAGAAGAACAGAAAGCTTACGCAAGACCGAAGGAGGCCGAGGGAAAAAGAGTCTTAATCGAGGCTCGGAAGCTTTTTCGTTTTGCGCCTCCAACATTTCCATATTTATAAGCCAAGAAGAAGAAGGGGATTCCCCTTTACTATACATACATACATACCTACTTACGCCACACCCGTTTCTTGAATAGACACGCCATGGGATATCTGTCTATTTTCCGGAAACCCAGCCGGAAATTGGGCCGCGGAGCGAGAATTCAAATGCCACCCCGTTGAGTATTCGTTCGCGAAGAAAGGCGCAGTAGCAGCTTCTCTACCACTACTACTATGCTCATCCTACCTGTCGAGTTAGTCTATAAGAATTCACCTCCTCATCTCTCTCTCTCTCTTTCTCTCTCTCTCTCTCTCTCTCTATCTCTCTCTACTTCCCCTTTTCGAGTGTCCTCGTATTTACCAGGAGGTAAAAGTAGAAGGGGAAGACTCACGCGACGACGCTTAATCTCGTTCGACATCCTCTCTCTCTCACTCTTTTGCAGGCGGGTCTTTTTGCGCTCGTTCGTTTTCTCTTCACTCGCGCGTCGCGTCGTTGAGAAAGCGTACGAGAAAATCCGAAAGAGGACTACGACGACGACGACGCGTGTGCGCAATTTATTTTCGGCGATATCTTTTGCTGTACAATGTCGATATCGTGGAGGAAGAGCCTATGTCGACGTTATCGGATTTAAGAATAAGGTTTATAAACTTTAGCTTAAAAAAGGCTTTGATGTATGATGCGAACTTGAATAGAGTATAAGTTTTGTTGGGTTATATATGTTTGGTTTTTAAATAGACTTGTATCCTTTATTTGATCGAGTCTAAGAAAAAGATGTTAGATATTTATTCATTTAAATTGATTTTAGATTTTGTAATTTACATATGATAAATTCAAGGATCTCATTTATTTTGTGATGAGATTTTTGCTCTTTCGTTCTTCGAATCGAACAAGATAAAGACTTTTCTAAATATATCAGAAAGTTAGTTTATTAAAAAAACAAATTTATCGATTACGCATCAAAAGTTTGCAAAACTTATTAAAACTAAAATAATATATCAAATCTTAAGAATATATTAAAATTAATAAAAAATTATTAAAAATCAGCACTAATACAAATTCATAGTTAAATTAACAAAAGATAATCATCTAATCCTCTATACATCGAGAAGTTCTATATCAAGACAAGTAGCATACTAATCCACCTGAATTTCCTAGTATAGGCTTAGTAATTCTCGCGAAATATGTTGAAGAGAGAGAGAGAGAGAGAGAGAGAGAGAGAGAGAGAGAGACAGAGAGTATATAGATTGTATAGTACTCTATTAGCGCATTATAAGCTCGTTTGCATGAGCTTGTCAAACAATGCCAAAGGATGCAGAGACTGATATGGCTTAGGGATAGAGTAAAACGAGCATAGCTTGAAGCCAAGATTATCCAGGTATACACATAGGCACTAATGGAAGTGCATAGTACAAGATTGAGAGAGAGAGAGAGAGAGAAAAGAGAAAAGCTTACCTGCAGGGTATGTGCTTTAGGGCGTGGATGAAAGAGCTATATGTGTATAAGTCGAGCTTTGGAAACGTTTCTAGAAACAGATATTGTTCAGATAGTTTAGATAGTTTTAGTATAGGTTTTGAAGTAGTGAGTGTAGAAAAGTAGGTGTTGAAGTGGAATGATAAAGAAGATCGAATGATAGTAAAGTGTCAAGGGCAGATATAGAAAGTATATACGAAGCTTGACTATACTTGGATTATTGTAGAGCGAAAGTAGTTCTATTCTTAAAGGCCATTTGTCACCTTTTCGACGTAGGTGTGTGTGAGTATATGTCGAGGATATAGACGTCCACCTGCTGCATCCGTGCGGTCACATTTCAATTTTCTTCTATGCCCTCCTGACTTTCTCACGTCTCTTTCTTTGACGTTTCTTTTATTATACCATAGGATAGTATGTGTGCCCACGTCTACTATTCTGACAGTCAAAAGAAAAATAACAGTATTTCAAACTTTTGGGATAAGTTAGAGTAGGTGAAGCGATGTAAACTTTTCTTTTTGACGTGACGTGGCTCATTAAAATCAATGCTGAGAAAATTTTACATTTTTTTTTCTAGTTTTTCTTCTTTATTTTAGTGTGTGAATTTTCTTTTAGTAGATCATACTTAAATATTACTTTTTTTTTTTAATGTTACTTTCCGTTTACTGTTTTCCGCAAAATTCACTTGTTTTCCAAAGACTCCCCAATAATGGAGCTTTCTAACGGTAGTAAAATAGCAGTCATTATAATATTCAACCCAACAACAAAACGATAATGCGTGTGTATCATTATTATATACTGAATATGAAGTAATTGCAGTCTTAATTGCGCGAAAACGTCATTTACAGCTTTTTTTCAAATTATACTTAAAATGACTCGTAAAATTATATTTTACGTAAGTATAAAAGCATACAAAATATGTACAATATACAACAAAAAAAAAAATAATGGTTCGTTAAAAGGTATATTAAAAAAGCAGAATCGTATCATACGCAGGAAACGAGATTTTTATTTTAGTAGACAAGTAGTATGAGTTGTACTAGGTAAGACATTATTTTCATATCCCACAAGCTCATTTCATTTCTTTTTCTAAAGTATACATAAATAATTTGAAAAAAAAGTAAAGATTTGAGTTATATAATAACCGAGATGTTGATTTATCACCATGACTTTTTTTTTTATTTAACCTCCTCTATGTGATGTGTTCATTAATCTTCTAAAGTTCCACGTCGTTTTAAGTCAATTAAGGTTCACCACACGGCTTATTCAACTCTCTCATTCTTTCTTTCTCATTCTCTCTCTCTTTTTGGACACAACGATAATCGTTATTAAGCCTATTTAAAAAAAAAAAAAAAAAAGGTTGTCCGCACCCAAGATAATAATAATTCGACTCTAGCTATTTAACGTGGAATACGACTTTTTATTTTTCCTTCATCCTCTCCACTTGTAATATATATTTTTGTACGCGAGCTTCGTAAAACGACGGGTAAATCGCTAAATGGACCGTGATCTCAGCATCATTCTCTTTCTCTCTCTCTCTCTTTTTCTCTTTTTTTTTCTATCCTCCTCTTGACTCTCCCATACTCACACCCACCACACATAGACACTCATACACACTAGACATACCCCATTGAATTTTATCTATTAGAAGTTTGTGAAACTTTTATTATCGAGGCATTTATTATGGAGAACGCGGTAGAGGCTGAAGGAGAGGGTGGAAGGGAGACGCGCGAAGAAGAGCAGAAGTAGCGTAGGCGAGAAGGTGGTGTATATAGAAGGGACTACGAAAAGGAGGAGGATGAAGGGAGAGAGAGAGAGAGAGAGACGTAGAAGAAGGAGGAGGAGGAGAAGAGATCCTGGCTACCACCACCGCATTATGAAGCATCGCAGCGCCTCCTAGATTTATAGTGACACCAGCGGAGGATTAATAGCGCACTTATAAGATATTATTAACGGTCGCTTACTGTCTGCCGCCGGGGCTCTCCTGCTCTTACTCTCCTGCTCCTGCTACTGTGGGCTTCCCTGAGTCTGTTCGTACGCCTTCATCCCCACCTATATATATATATATATATATATATATATATATATATACCTTTCTCACTACGACCACGTTGTCATCTTAATAGCCTTCACGGCTCGCGGAAACTTTCGATGATAAGTGATAAGGACCGGCGCGTGACGTCTCACTTGCTCCTTCGCATACACATAGTTACATTCTTTCTCTCTTTTTCTCTCAACGTTTTATAAGAAATGTATTTTTTCCTTTCTGTTATTAGAGCGCGAGAAAATATACGACTTTATGGATATGTATGTGTGTGTGTGTGTTTTTTGATGAAAGGACGATGTATTGTTTATTTGAGATAGAGGGATGTATAAACGAAGAGGATTGAAAATATATATCTGGTGTATGGATGGACGAAGAGATCTTCGAACGATTTGAAATTCTGTAGCAATATAAAAATTACTTTGGCTCCCCTTCGAAGTAAACACGATCGTTGTTATCTGTTTTCACGTATAATATATATAGATCTTTTTTTTTTAAAGTCTGTCGTTCGACAAACACGAGATATGCTTTCGTTTAGGTAAAAAATTTTGTGTTTGTATACGTATGTGTACATAGTATTTGGAGAGGGAGGACTACGTGCTGATTAATATTTGTTAAATAAACTTGAGAAAAAGCTTTTATATATTTTTTTTTTTTTTTATATATATAAAATTCGATATATAATTCTGTTTTTTATGATCGATGAATATAAGTTGGTAAATTGTGTGATATTGACATTAAAATAAAAAGTTGACTTTGTAAAAATTGAAATTATATTCATTTCAATCAAGAAATAAAAAAAAATTCATGTCTATAAATACAATTTGTATTTATATACATTTTATACAACCAATATAAAAATTTTTAAAGTAACTCAGCACCCCAGAATATACACTTCAATGCACTTAAAAAATTTCATTTTAATCGGTCAACATTGAAAATTTCTCCAATCATATATACACACACACACACATACGTATAAATATCGAAATCGAAACTAATCTAAATAAATAAAATAAATAACCTGAAAGCTCGTAAACGAGTGAAATAAACACACGTCAAAATAACCTCATACCCATCATAATTCAAAATAAAATACAAAAAAATATTCAACACCACAGCATACGCACAGGATATAAATAAAATAAAATAAAAATCAAAAAAATAAACAAAAAAGAAAAAAACATTATATATATATAGCAATTAAAGTGCAAAGCCATAAATCCAAGAGAGCTCGCAATTTTCTCTGGGCGTCGTCGTCGTCGTTCATGTATATATATACGTGAGAGCGCGAGAAACGTATATAGCCACACATATATACGAACTTCTCTTTCTCTTTTTCCGTCTTTCTTACACTTCACAAGTGTGTAACGATACACATACAATATATATGTAGAGACATAAACGAACCTGCTCGACTTTCCATTCATCCCGCTGAGACGTGGCCCAGAAATAACAGCTCTCCGGTACATACTACTACTGCTACTATACAGTAAGGCCCCACACTTTCACGGCTCTCTCAGTTCCATCCTTTGCAATCGAAGTACACCCATCAAGTCCCGGTTATCTCTCTTTTACCTTTTTTTTTCGGACACTCTCTCGAACTCCCTTTACCTCTCTCCTTTTCTCTCTTCTTATACACTCAGCCCTCGGCCTTCCGACTGTTACTTCTAAGTGTCTTTTTCCGCTGGGTAACGCTTGACGCTTCAACGGCTCTCTCTGCTAATGATCTGAATGTATATATAGGTATATATAAGTATTTACTTGGAGGTATTATGCTCAGTAAGCGTGACGATACGGTTGTTAATATTTTACGCGCGAATTAAGCGGTCTGTCGACGATATACTTGAGCTCGTGCTTATACTTACTTTTAGTTTTTCAAGTTGTTTCAATTGCTATTTTTTTTTTTATTTTTATTTTTGACGAGAGTTTTTTGTTCGTATAAATATATACGCTACATTAATTTTGCATTTAATCAAAGTTTTTATGACTATTTTATAACTTGATTAATTAAATGGATAATATACATTGAGTTTGTCGATTTTCTTTCTAATTGAATAGTTCTTTTTTTTTTATTGATGGTAGGTAATGGTTTAAATTAAACTTGACTACTTTTTCTTTAAAATCTGTCATTAAAAATTTATTAGTTATTCTCGTTTAAGATTCTGAGCACGTTTAATTTCGAAAATTTAATGATAATTAAAAATTTCATCAATTATTTCACTCAAACAAAAAAAGGTTTCAATCAATTCTATAACTGTCACTCATATCAATTATTTAATCACACATAAAAAAAAAAATAATATTTCAATTAAAATAATACAACTATATATAAGTATTTCAAGACACTAAAGATTCTCAAAACTGATAAATCAATTCTTAAAAACTTTCAGCATCCACCATCATATCAATACAAATACGAGATCGAAGACAATGGAGGTGAAAGATATGGCAAAAGTGAGGCACGCGAAGGCGAACACGCTACCGGTCGATACTACGTTAACTCAAAACGTTCCTCAACCGATGTAAAATACTTCGCTGACGAATGGGGCTATCATCCAGTTGTCAAGTACGATTCATCGGACGATCATAGCAGAGCATCGGCTAGTTTTGCTATTGGCGAGAAAGCTGTACAAAATTTACAGGATGAAAATGTAAGCGATTTTTCTTTTTTTTTATATTGATTTTTTATTTTTTATTCAATAATTGATCAAATTTAATTTAAATAAATTTTATTTTTAATTTAAAATAAATTTTTTCTTATTGAAATTAACATCTGTTAACATATTTTTTCAGATTGGACAAGCGAGCTCGAGTTTCTTGGTAACAGGAGACAAAGGAAAAATCGTGCAAATTATTCAGCCTTACTTAAAGGTTCAACAAGTTGCTGAAGAAAACGTAGTCTCAAGCTCAAGTAACGTCGACTCTTCCACGGTATTATCCTTGCCTGCAGAAACACCGGGTATAACTTACGTGACCAGTAGTCCACAAAAAGAAAACATTAAACTCGGATCATCGACACCCGACAACGATATATTTCAATCGACTATAATACGAGAACAATCGTCGGATCTCGCATCTAACAACGATCTAACGTCTACAGTACTGGAAGAAAATCGTCTGAGCGTAGAAAATGCTGGAAGCTTCGGTCAACGACTGCAAGCTCAAGGTGAAGACGCATCGGTATATTCCGTCTCGGCGAGCACCGTCAATTCAATCTCAGCTCAACAGAACGAAGTAAACTCCGGTACTCGAGATACGCGTTATTTTCGCGGTAGACTTAGATCTAAGGGTGGCAAAGCGTATCTGCCAGAGACCGGATTTACTTTATACAGCTCTACGGCTTCACCGCTATACGACATAAGCGTAACTGCAAACTCGATCGAAACCGTCAATGCGCAAGGTCAGGATACTGGCAATGTGGTCGTCAAGTCGAATTCTGGTCTTGAGTTTTATTCCACCTCGGGTCAACTTGGAGGAGTCTCGGTGACAACGGCAAATCCACTACTGATAAATTACGGCTCGCAGAATCTTTTGCTCTCTGGAGCTTCTGCTGCTGGTGTAAAAAGTCAGGATGTGGCAGGAGTATCGGAAATAAAAGACTACGTATTCTCGAAACCCATTGTTGTGCCGGAGGTAGCTAAGGAAATACCCTTCCAATACAGTACGACATTCAAGTGCGACGACGACGAAGAGGCAATATCCAGCACGCCTAATCCACTGGCCGCTATCCAAGAAAGTCTTCGAGACATCACGGCGTCTACCCATGTGCTAAATCCCATTCAAGCTGGTGTGGCTCTTGTCAATGCTGGCGAAGCCCATCTTATAAGCAATGGTGATTCCGTCAACGATAGACCACCAGCTCCGGTGAACGAAAAAGTCGAAGATATACCTCAGTCCGATCAAGCTCCGATTCAAACGTCGAATATAGTGGGAGCGCAGGAGAGCAATTACGTTGGTATAAATCCAGCGTTTGGTGGACAGCAGGAGACTACAAAACAGCAGCAGCAAAACGAACAAATTGTCGAGGCTCAAAAGTCAGTAGAGATATATCAAAATTTGGTAAGACAGAGGGCGCAAGTTGTTAAGCAGCAAGCTGCTTCTCAAAATTCAAATAGTAATGAACAGTCTAATGTTCAGAATTATGAGAATCAACAGCAACAATTTTCATCGAATAATGAACTTAATTCAACTGATTTAACTGCGAGAATCGGTAATAGTATATCGAGAAGCGAAACGTTGTCTAAGGTGTATGAAGTTGGAGACAATTATCCAAAAGATCAAAATGGTAATCAGCAGATCTACGTTGTACCACCAGCAACTTACATAGTTGACGATAGTTCTATTTTGAAAAATAGTCTTTTACAAGAAAAATTGCAATACGTGACGGAAGGAAGTCAATCGAGAATATACACAGAGGATCAGCAGATTAAAGATACTCAAAATGGTATTGTGTATGAGAGGGAGACAGTTAATGAACATCCTCAGAATAATAATAATATACTAAAGGTTAATCTTGGAATACCTCAGACGTATGCTGTTGAAAAAGTCATTGAGAAAAAAGTACCTTACACCATAGAAAAGATTGTGGAGAAAAAGATCCCTGTACCAAAACCATATCCTGTTCCTATTGAGGTACCAGTTCCTCAACCGTTACCAATTCCCGTGGAAAAAGTTGTAGAGAAAAAAATACCCGTACCTGTACACATACCCATTCCACATCCTTATCCAGTTGAAAAACCAATTCACATACCAATACCAATTGAAAAAATAATTGAAAAACCAGTACACATACCAATACCTATTGAAAAAATAATTGAAAAGAAAATTCCAGTACCTCAACCGTTTCCTATAAAAATTGAAAAAATAATCGAACGGAAAATACCATATCCAGTTGAGGTGACAAAGTACATTGAAAAACCAATAAACATACAAGCGCCTTATGGTGTTCAGTATGGTGTTAGTTATCAACAGATTATGAAACCACAACATCATGGACTTTATTCCTCGCAATCAAATTATTTATCTCCTCTTTATGCCTTGTCTTTATCAGCGAATAATTTATACAATAATAATAATAATCTAAATAAAAACCTAAACGAAGGAACTGTAAATAATTCAAATCATAGCCAAATTTTTCAAGGCTACATTTATGATAAGCCTGTCATACCCTTCAATGAAGGAAAGGAAAACTTGGATACCAATCAATTATTAAACACAAAAACGTCTGGTAAAAAGTTAGCTTACCATTCCTATGCTCCATCAAGCTATTCCCTGTCCAATACACTTCTTCATAGAAGGCATACATCGAATGTACATCGACCGAACAAATTCGACAGGGATGATTATTTTGGACCAGTACCTCCAGTACTTCACTTACAGAGACAATATGGATTTCAGACGAAATCGTTCTCGCCTTATATGTCTATTGATCGAACGCAAAATCCAAGACAAGCACGTGCTCACGAACATCCGAGGCATCAGAAAGGCAACTTCCGACAATCAAAAATTGAATATGGTTTCAAGCCTCCTATGGTACCTTCTGTACAATATGACGAAGAAACGGCGTCAAAAGTCGAGAGCTGATTTGACGTGTGATATATACATGATTTATATCAAATTTTATGATATTTTTGGTGCAGTACTTGATGCGTATATATATTTTCTTGAACTGTATAGTTTTTGAGATATGTATGAATAAAAATTGTTGATAAAGTTTAATTTTAATGAATTTAGATGATGATAAGACTAGCTCGTTTTTATACTTGATAGATCATTTAGTGGTTAGAAATAATTATTTTTTATTGTAATGTTGTACACATGATGTTCTGTAATAATTTAATGATTAATATTTGAGATAATTTTTTTTTTTATTCCTAGAGATATTTTATTTAATGTGTTGTAATTTACGACAATTTAATTTTACGATCTATAAAATATATCTTTACACATGTAAGACTTTTTTTAGAATATGCTTTAATGTGCGTAAATGTATAAAAATAAAAAATTTTTTTTTTATATTTTTAAATCGTTACAAGTGTCAAATTACTTTAAAACATTGATACCTTTTACGTCCTAACATAGCTTTCTCTTTTAAGTAGAATCATTAATTAGCAGTTTAACCAAACTGACTAATTATTTCAAAACTATTCAATACATTATTTTAACAGCTTTAAAAACTCTTATTAGCATTACTCATGAAACTTGTAGTACGGGTCCTGACAAAATAAAATATATGTAAAAAAAAAAACAACAACGCACAAGTAATCAAACTTGCTCGTTCATATAATTATGTATAAAAACCCGTTCAATGTATCATATATGGCATATGCTTCACTGTTCCTCGGCAATTAATCTGATCAATTGGAATTTTCGTCCAAACGGATGAAGAAAAGGACCGGCAATCATGCAGAATATGCGAGATAACTTTTGCTTGCTTTTTCTTGCGAGTTCACAAGCTTTATATACCTATATTAGAGATAGAGAAAGAGATACGAGAGTGAAATAGCACAAAAAAGTATAGAACATATAGTAGCTTGCCATATACGCTCTTGTAAAGGTAAAAAGAGGGGAGTGTGGGCAAAAAAAAGTTGCTCAACGACAAATCTTTCGCTCGAGCGGACATGGATTCCAAGGGAAAATCTCGACCTCGTTTACTGTATCGAATGGTTATAGATAGAAGGATACGCTACTTTTAGGGATTATTTTTTAAGGGCTGATGAATATACTTTATTATTTTTAGTTACATACTCCTTTTTGAATTTGGTATTGCTTGATAAGTATTATATGCAATGAATACCAGAATCTAATCTTGGTAAACGCATACCAGAGCTATAAAGTCACGGTAACTCGGACAATGTCAAGTCTGGTATAGTTAATGAGCACCTCGGTAAACTTTATATCTGTACTTACAACTTTATTCGACTAAGCTTCAAATTAGATTACTGACTTTATCTGCTTTTCTTTCTTTCAATTTTCTTCTTACTCCACTGTTTTTATAAATATTTTCTTTTTTACACTATCAACTGAATTTTTTTAAAAATATTATTTTCAACTTTGTTTTTTTTTAAAGTTGCATATATATTTTAATCTTATAAATGTACAAAATTTGTGAAATCGTGTTGGTGTTTTAAGGTAAGCTTAGCATTAGACTTTGTATAGAACGTAGCTAGAAAGGAGATTACATTATTTTCTGTATTTTTGAAAATCCGTGTTATCCTTGCATTTATAACTTGTAATAATCTTAAAATTTTAAACATTTCACGCAAAACTTCGTAATAAGCCTTTTCTCTACAGATTTAGTCGAAAACTAGTACTAGAATTTCTCAACTTAGATTAGTTAACTTATTCTCGTTAGTTTCTTCTCTCGTTGTCCCTATGCTCGCATATCTTATTATTACGTAAAATTTTCTTCGAAATACAGTAGATGACAGGAGAACCTGTATGAACTTGCTTCGCAGTTGTGAAACGTGCGAATATTCAAATATATATACGTCTTTACAATTTCTTCTCTCGTCTTTTGTAAATTTGTACAAATGAAATTCTTATATCAAGATTTTTTTAAGTTAATCTGCATAATGAAGTATATAATACCAGAGTCACAACAAACTTAAAAAAAATGTAATTACAATAAATCATAAAAATTGTATAAAAAGCAACTAATTTTCATTATTAAATTTATTTTTATTTTTAATAAATTTGCAATTTTCATTCATCCCTTTCCACATAACGCCTTTAAGTTTATCCAGCACAAAAACAGTTGAAACTTGATTTTGTTAAATTTATTACCACAAACCCAGTGGGCTCATTGTGTTGGCTTGCTCTTGCAACAACACAAAAGCAAAAAGGAAAATCCAGAGAACTATATGCATGCAATTATGCGCGCATTCGTACACTAGAAATGTGTCAAAAAGTTCTGGTTTTGTCCTAGCGTGATTTCCTTTTTTTTTTTATTTTTTTTTTTTATTTCACCCTCTATTTTTTTTTAATGCAGGGGAAAATGTGCTTCCTGAATAATGCATAAAGCACAATTTTTCTTTATTTGTCTAGTCTTCCACGTCTTCCTTATTCAATATTTTCTAACATTTTTTCTTTTTTACCCCGTGGGGCATCGTTTGGTTCTTTTTTTCCCCTTTCGTCTTTCCTTCGTAGAAATATATTAAGCAGAGAAAAAAAACTTTTCCTATCTTGACGATCTTCGTTAAATTATTCAAGAAATCACGTACTTGTATTTGTTTTTAATATATTTTATTATTTTTCAATGTAAAAATAAATCAATTAGAAAATATATTAAATTCTTGCAAAAAGCATCCAATAATAAACACACAGCATTCCTAATCCATCCACACAAGCAGAATAAATAAAATTGATCCAACCTTAATTCCATTTCTTTTTCCCCTTTAAATCCAATCAAATTTATTATCATCATCAATTTCTAAGTACAAACGAAAACTAAACCCTACAATCCTTCCACACAGATCCTCCCAAGAGACCCTCAAAACACATAAACCTTCATCCAACTTAACATCTCACTAGCTATACTACTACTACTACATGACACAGCACACATATATATACAGAGAGAAGCATCGTAAAGCCGAGAGAACTATAACCAGCGATGCAATTACGCATCCGGCTGATTGTAATGGCTCTGAGAGGCAACTGGCGACGCTTGAATCCTGTGGGAGAGAGAGAGAGAGAGAGAAAGGGGTAGTAGTAGTAGTCCATAGGTGCTGACGTCGTCGTGTGCTACCGACGCATATAAGCGAATCTTGTTATATGCAATCTCACATTATCATGCTTCGCTCGTCGTGTGTGCCTCTTTGGACTATACCGAATAATTGCTTATACGTGTTGTGATGTCGTATGTTTTATTATTCTATGTATATAATGGTAAATGCTTTTTGTTGGGTGTACAAATTTGGAGTATTTACATTTAAATTATTTTTTTTTGTCATTATTTTTAAATTGATTGAATATATTAATGTCATTTTAATTTTATATTAATGTTGTATTCAATGTGTATTTTGTATGAATTGGCTTGGTACTGGTTTATTAATGAGATCTTTTATTAATTGAATTTAATGAATACTGTTAAATATTTAAATAGATCGTTAATATTATAGCTTTTACATTATTTAATACTGTATTTTATTTGGTACAAATGAGAATATTAATGAATTAAATATTTGAAGAATGCCTTTTTTTTGTCTGAGGACAAATATAATTTAAATTAGAATGATTTTCTACTTGCTGTACTTTATCTAATGTATAACATCAAATATTTATTTCATTAATTTTAACATAGGTTATTACCTGCTTTTTAGTAATCAATTTTTATAACAACTACACAGCAAACAAATTTCATTAAGAAAAAAAATCCGTAAAACTTAAAAGGTAAACAATTCATTGTTAAAATAAAGCGATATCATACGTTCTTGCGGCTTCACATTGAACGAGCAAAAACGTAAACGAAAATTCCAAACACAGGAAGAAGATTGGGAGAGTCTTTAACGCTCTGTAGAAGCACGTGACTGCAAGTCCATTAAACTGGCACCACCACCACCAACACCAATACATAGTCTTGTCTTGCTCGTCGTCGTCATCGTTGTTGTCGTAAGCGAGGTATACGCGCGTTAAAAGAAAAGACAAGGCAAATGGTATACACACAACCAAGGATGGGAGAGAAAAAAAAATAAGACAAGAGAAAAAAGAAAAGAAAGAAAGAAAAAGCGAGCCAAGCAAAAACATGGTATGGAAAGAGGGAGGGAAGAGAAAATTTGAGAGGCGCTGAAATTGCAAACTGCTTTATCCGACCTTCTCTCTTTCTCTCTCTCTCTCTCTCTCTCTCTCTCTCTCTCTGTGTGTATGCAAGTAAAGCAAGAGAAAAAGAAAGAAAGAAAGAGAGGCGTTGGCGGCTGCTCTATGCAAACAGCGCGGCATCGCATCTTTCGTTCGTTCTTTTTCTTCTTCTTCTTCTTCTTCTCCTTGCCAAGCTCCATCCCCTTCTTTTCTTCTTCTTCTTCTTCACCCCTTACCACCTTCTCGGTACAATTAACGTCACGCGGTGCTGAGGAACGCTACCTTACCCCCCTCCCTTTCTCTTTCTCTGTCTCTTATTCACTCACTCCCTTTTTTTTTTTTTATTCACCCCACCAACCTTTTCTCATCCGACGAGGCTCCTTTTCGCTGGCACCCTCCTCCTTCTTCTCGGGCTTTAAATGACCCTCTTACAGTTTTTTCTTAATTCTTTCTTTTTTTTCCTGCTTCTTCTTTCCTTCCTCACCGTCTTTTCCGGCCGAGAGAGCTTTTCTCCTCTCGCGGCTTGCGTTGTACGCGCAATTATGAGGGTGCTGGTAATAAAATAGGGATAGGATGACGAGAGGAAGAAGGAGGTAGGAGGAAAGTAAAGAAAGGTATGCCGGGCGTAGATAAGTTTTATCTGCCGACTCTTTTCTTAGTTGATAAAAGGGAGGAGGGTTTTGAAAGGAGAAAAAGAGTCGAGAGGTGTCTTGAGTGTTTGCCGATTAATTTGGCGTTTATTGTACGAATTATCGATAGCTATATATAATATAAGCTTGTATGTCGTCTGTGAGTGAAAGCTTGTTTTAAAAGTGTTGAGTGTATAGTACTTTATACTAGATGGGATGTATACATATCTCTCTCTCGGAGGAGATATCAGACTTCATCTACAATACGGACGTTGAGATAAAATGTTTTTATTGGCAGCTTTAGATGAAGGAAGAAAAAAAACGGTCGGTTAAAATGTCTTGGCAACCTTTCAACATAGTGGTAGTAGTAGTAGTAGTAGACTACGTAATCAATATATCGACAACGTCGTATCAATCATTATATTCGTAATAAGCTAACGTTATTATATTGCCCGTAAACGTTGAAAATTTAATAGCGTTGGTCTTGCAATTTTTTTTTTTTTATTATTATTTGACCGCTACTTTTTAGTACTTTACTGACTTTCTTTTTTTTTACGCGACTTTTCATTAAATTTACGTCAAATGTTGGAAAATATATGTCAGTGATAAGTATTAATTAATAAACTTTATTAAAAATAAATAAAATCAGATAACCATACTTAAATATTGTACATTAATAAATTCATCAGTTTATCAAATTTACAAATCGATATCAAACGATATAAAAAAAATATGTTTTTCTCATAAAGTCAACGTTAGTCACAAACTCGAAAGAAATAACAATACTACCAATTCCCAAATCCCCTGATACACTGTCAAAGTCGTATAAGTCAGTATATGTCTCAAAGAGAGAGAGAGAGAAAGATAGAATTTCATATATATATATATATATATATAGGTACGTATTGGAGACAGAGACAGCAATAAATTACAAGAGAGCAACAGCTCGAATTCGGATGATCGATCGTAGGTTACCAACCACTACCACTACCACTACCAACCAGCATCACTGCGATCGAAAAGGGGTTGGTTAGGGGGGTTATACCGCCAAGGACGCTTACGAAGACGGATGTCTGATTTATCGGGGGAATGGGACTGTGTGTATGTGGGTGTATGTATATGTATAGCAAGAGAGAGAGAGAGAGAGAGAGAGAGAGAGAGAGAGAGAGAGAGAGAGAGAGAGAGAGAGAGAGAGAGAGAGAGAGGGGGGGGGCGCGCAGTCTCTCCCTAGTGTAGGGAGAAAGACCAATTCATCTCGAGCTTTTGCTATATATCTGTATATGTATATAACGATGCTACTACACATTTCTCTCTTTCTATACCTCTATCTATTCTCCCTCTTTTTGCGGAGTTTATATACGTGTATGACCGATGGGAAAAGCGGTATATGTATATATGTACTCTTATATACTTTGCTGAAACGCAACTCTCTTTTTTTTCTATCTCACTCTCTCTTTTGCGTGTATTACCCTCGTTTTTTATAGAATTCTTTTTTTTCGATTTCGCATGATGGCTTGGGGTATACACAGGAGTCAGTGGTATATGTACCTGGCATGTATTGAGAACTAACTTGAGCTTGGATATAATGATAGCTCGATTTATGTCAGCTATTCGTGATGGAGAACGATGAAACTGATGTACAGGATGACAAGATGATTCAATAAATGGTTTATATATCTATGTATATGATATGGCTGTTGCCAATAGCATCGGTCAACGTCATCAAGTCAGTATCGGGTGAGAGGATGTGAATTGCTTTTTTTTTTCTTCTATACATTTTTTTTATATATACCTATGCTGTTTGATGCTTGTTTTAATAAATTGTTGAAATATGATAATCTAGTGGAAGGATAAAGTGAGTTATGTTACTGATAAAAAGAAAAAATTGAGTTAACATAATAATAATGGTTATTGACCGTTGATACTTCTTATGTACATAATCATTTTTTCTCTTTCACAATTTTTCTTTTTTTTTTCCTCGACGAAAGAGTCGCATAATTAAGTGAATACCTATTTTTTTTTTATTTTACAAACTTTAAAAAACTTTGGAGTTTGTTATTTTTCACGAAAAATTTCTCAGGCGACTCTGGGACGTTCACTTAGTATTATATATAGGCAGTGACGGAAGTTTTCCAGTTAACAAACTAATAGAAAAAAAAAAAACAAAAAACAAAAAGAAAAAATCTCGTAAGCTCTACTCTTTCTCTCTGCCTGAGGCTCGCAAGCTCACCCTTTGAAGCAAGCGCCACATAAAGTCTTCGCACACTCGAACAAGCCATAACTGGAAAGGAAAACGGAAAATCCAAGTTCGATTCCCACGAAGAGAAAAAGAACATGTACATGTATGTGTATGTATGTATGTATGTATATATGCAAGAGAGAAAGAGAGTAAGAGAAAAGTAAGAGTAGACGCGCTTGTTACGACGACCTCATGAATAAAAGCAGTGCCAAGAAGTTAAAGCAGGAAATAGTAGAGAGTTGAGAGAGAGAGAGAAGAGAAAGAAAACTCTTTTGATCTCGTTGCGCTCATTTGCGTATATATACGTGCCAGTATAAGTTATATGTATATACGTACAACCAAGTCCTCCATACGAAGTTTGCTTTTCTAACGAACTCCTCTCGTTATCGGGACTTTCCCGCCGCAAGCTCGCGTGCGTCAATCGTACATAGCCATCGTATTTTCTGTAAATAATATTTGCGGCTACGAGAAGTTATAGGTGCTCTCTTATTTCGACGATCCTTGTTTCTTATAATACTTGAAAGCTCGTGAAAGTAGACTGCAAGCTTATACCGATTATTACGGTCTAGTAGGGATAGAGAAGCAGCAAAAAAAACTCTATATGAAAACTACTTAGTCGATCTACCTCAGTCGTAATTTAACTTTGGAACAACAAACTTGATGTTATGTATGCATCGTACAATTTTTTTTAATTCGTCTGTTAAACTTAACTGCTCGTTTATGTTTTTGAGTAGATGGATTTTATAAATCTAATCACTACTTCACATTCTTTTCTAAAAATAATTATTCGGTTATTGAGGAAGGAAAAAGATACAACATAAAAAAGCTAAAATACAACGATAAAACCAGTCAATAGTTTATAAAAAGAAAAATAATAATAATAAAGAAGAGCACATTTACTGGCAGATGAAAAGTCTGAAAAATCAAGCGTTCAAGCAAGTGACACAAGAGTACGAAAAAGTCAGCAGAGTGTCTAAAGTTAGGGTATAGGCGAGAGAGAGAGAGAGAGAGAGAGAGAGAGAGAGAGAAAAGAGAGGTTCAAGTGCTACGTGTTTGGGCATTGGTACAGGCGAGAGAAAAATGTAGTGGTGGGCTCGGCAGGTTGAAAACCAAGCTGGATAGGACGTGTGCAACGACTACGGCGCATATTTACGAGCGTCGCGCCGTAAATAACATCTTTTTCTCTCTCTCTCTTTCGCTCTGCTTTTATGGATTCCACACTCGTAATATCTGACGACGGGGGGTAGCTACAACCCCTCTGGATATGTCGTCTTCTTTTTGTTTTTTTTGTTCTCGCTTCATCGACCGACTCTGGAAACCTTTACCAAATTTCGCATAGTTTCTCTTTTATTTTAGGTTCTATCGGTCCTCTACGTACTTATGACACATAATTTAATCGCTATATATATGAAACGACGATCGATGCTGAATATAGTTTTATTTTGCTTCATTATTTTTTCATTTTAACGCAGAATCAATGGTGAGCAGTTATTGTACCAAAAATAAAAGGTAAAGATACTTTTTTTTTTATTTTAAAGCAAAGAGTTAAAAGTACGGTTGACTAATAGTTATCGTATGGAATTTCGACTGGACTTTATGATTTATTAGCAAGTGCATTTGATGTCCATACGAAATTTAATGTCACGAGTTTAAAAACTCTTTGAATTTTCTCGTATAGAGAAAGAAAAAAATTGAATGTAAGATGGAAAAAAGCGAGTCTTTTGAATTTATGTAACTAAAAAGACTAAGAAATTATTTACCGTCTACAGTCTCAAGTACAAACACTTTTCCTTCTTTAATTTTCATCTCTTCTATTTACTTATTAATTTATTAATTTTTATTTTTATTTCTGATCGAATGAATTAAAAAAATACTCAGGTTTTATATTTATAAAACGCGAGTATGAATGAGAGCGCAAATATAAATTAAACTAAAACATAATAAAGTAATTGGATTGAATAGTCTCTCGGACGGTTCCTCAATTTTATTATTATTTCTTTTTTTTTTCGTCGATTTTCTCGAGTGGTTATCTCTTTCACAAAATTAAAAGCCGCAGAAGCAAGAGAGGGTAGAGAGGGAGGGGGGAAGGTAGCACGGCATCGAATGCACGGCACGCTCTTGCAAATGGCTTTTTGAATTGTTTTCCGTTATAATACAATGAGAGGCCCGAGAGTCTGCCTGTAGCTATAGCTCATAAAGGTAGAAGAGAGACAGAAGAGGAGGGGAGGAGGGTAGAGGCAGCTACTTGCCTTTATAATTTATGCCTCGAGCCACTCAGCCATTGAGCCCAAGCCCGCGCAGCAGCAGCAGCGGCAGTGGTGGTATGGCTCTTGGGTAGTTGGTGGTGAGAAAAGCAATTATGTGAAACTAATTAAATGGAGATGCGATCGTGTTTCTTCATTATTCCTTGGCCATTGACGAGGAAATTTTCTTTTTCGTTATGGTGAGACTTGATGAGAGAGAGAGAATTTTGGGTCGAGAGCTTTTCTAAAGAAAATTCTTTGGATGAGGTTATTTATTATAGTTACGTGATTATGTTTTAATTGCTAGATTTATGTGATTGTTTGAAAATTGATTGAAAAATAAATAATTGAAAGAAATGTATTGAATGAATTTGATAAAAGGTTATTAATATATAATATCGATTTTTATTACAGAGTTTTAAAATATTTTTATCAAGTTATTTTAATGGGAAATGTAAGTTTGATTGAAATTTAAGTATTAAGTGTCAAGTATGTTATATATGCATGCATGTTTATGAAAATTTAATTTCATCGCATCAAAATTTGATAGCATGACATTTTCAATTTCAAAATCAAAAGTTCTTCTTTTTTTTATTTTTTTTTTATTCAATATTTTTGTATTAAAGTCGATAAAATCAATAATGTAATGTATCAGAAAAAGTAACATCATTATAAATTTATAACAAGAATTTTGAATTTAATTTAATTCGAAAAAAATAGCTGTAGCTTCATATAAATAAAGCATTCAATGTGTCGAAATACAAATAACAAATTTATTTTCATCTCACATATTTTTCCATTAAATATAAACTTCGAATAACAACGAATCACGTAACAAGCAATAAACCAAAACTCTCAAATATATAAACTTTTATTATAAAACTGAGAGAAACATTCTCTAAACAACAATTCATTTTCTACCTCGTCATCCAATTATCCAAGCAAACTCGTCTTTTCCACACTTCAAACTCTTCTTCTTCTTCTACACTTTAAAAAAGTACAGAAGCCGGAAAAAACAAAATCACGAAAACCCTCCTCCTCCTCCTCCTTCTTCTCTTTAAAACAGAACTACACAACAAATCTGCCAGCAAAGTTAAAAAAGACTCGAGGCAGTAGTAGTAGTAGCATTAGTAGCAGCAGAAGCAGCAGTCGAAGCGTAATTCCGAAGCTTGCGCCCGCGCGCGAAAACGATTTAGTCGATCTGTACGCTTCTGGAAGTTCATCACTCCTTGGATTTTACGGTTGAAGAAAGTGTCTGTAAAGATACACATATATCTATACACATACACACGTTTAAGTTCGCGCAACAACTGACGCCTATAAACATCCAACAGCAGCAGCAACAGCAGTAGTAGTAGTATATAGTAACAAGTTGGTGGAGTGGAAGAGGAAGCCGATGAACTTTCGAGAAAATATTGGCGCCGGCAAATGCCAGTGATGCTATATTGTATGTATATATATATATATATA
>JAPYZE010001873.1:0-19155 GCA_030522805.1 Leptomastidea abnormis
AGTGGTTTTCAAATTATTTTCAATAAAATTAATTCCACGGTGATAGTTCGAACGTAGACGTCAAAAACTGTGCGTCCCGGACTTAATGGGTTAAATCAAGCTTTCATTTAAGCTTTACCGCGTTATTGATTCTATCCAAAGTTACGGAGGATTGAAATTTTGTGATTTTTGCATGTTAAAATCATATAGCAGCTGCCTATCTTTAACATGGGATTTCTGGTTTTACCCCGTTTTTGAATTTTTTCAAAATGCAAATATCTCAGCAAGGAATAAACCTAGAGAAATCGTCGGGGGCGCAAAATATTTGTTAGAAATTGTAGTTTAAGGTTATCTATAGTGCGCAACTCGAATGCGCTCAGTTAAAACGTGAGAGCTTTCGTTAGTGACTCTCGTCCGAAATTTTCAAAAAACAAAAAAGAAAAATGTCGTTTAAAAATCGAGTATAGCAGCAAATGAGTCAGGTTTTGGGAAAAAAAAGGGATTTAACATCTAGAATAAGCCCTCTAAGTTAGGTTTGATTATCTCTTTTTGTTCCAGAATTATCCTTGAATTCTCATTTTACCCTGTTCTCAAAATACCCCATCTTCCCCTATATCAAGTCAAGTTTGTTTTGACTATCCTTAGTGCCAATTTAACTATTCTTACTAAAAATAATTTAAATACATAAAAATGTTAAACACTAATTTTTTATTCAAGGTTTTTAATTGTGTTTATTTAAGGCAAGCGATATTAAATCAATTACATTTTTATTCTTATGATAGTATACATTGCCCTTTCCTATTACGTCTACAATTACTTGGCCCTGTTCCAAAATTAGCTTGACTTGGTCCTTGACTTGGTCCTGGTTGTGCTTGATTTGGAATAAAGTGCTGAAAATGACGTAGTTGTTTTGGTGTTGTCGGTACGGATTGTTGCTGTTGTCCAGGTGACTTGGGAGCAAGACGATGCTGTTCAATAATTTTTTGCAAACCACTATAAAGTACATGCAACTGATTGTTCAGTGCTTTCTCTAACTTAATTTTCTCTTTAATAGATGAGCCTGGTATGTTATCGTTTATTATTATCGAAACTATGCCCTGCTTAACTTTTTTTGATGATTTTTCTATTTCAGACAATGTATTCTTATCTAAAGTATCTAACCTATATCCATTATTGAGCTGATCAATATTATTTTTTAATAACTCATTGTCATATTTTAATTGTCGGAATTGTGTTTCTTTTGATACCATCAACGACTCATCTTCATCATCTGCAATTATGTAGGGTTAAGTTTACCGTAAACAACTTATAATTATAAACTTATTTAAGCTAAGCCAGACAGTTGTTGGCCACCCTTTATTATCTTTAGAACTGAGATATAAAATGATTTTTAAAGATTACAAAGCGAAAGATACACGTCATTACTTAACGTTAAAATCATTAAAGCATAAAAAACTATTGTTTATTCGTTTAAAACTAGGTGGCCAGTATCTGTAACACCGGCCAACAACTGTCCTGCTTACCCTATTTATTAATTCAGTAAAAAAAGTAGCCAAAAAATTAAAATTTGTAATTATTAAAAATATAATTAAAGTGATATAAAATACAACACTGATGTATATATTTCTTAAATGATATCCATTTTCAAGAAAGCTTATGCATTAAATTATAAAAGTTTTCGACTTAAAAAATAAAAATAATTACAAACCTGATGATTTTACTTCAGAAAAACATCCGATTAAAACTAAAAAAAAAAGAAATAAAACCGTCCTTAGGTACATAACGTTAACTACGTATTGTACTAATAACTTAAAACCGTTGGTTCATTCGAATAAAAATTGAATTCTTCTAGAAAAATTGTCACTTATATTTCATTTCTTCTTTATCGAAATTTATACGAGTTTAATTGATAATCATGAATTTTATCTTATATCAATATTACATATGCCTTATACATGACAAAAGTTTCCCAGGGTCAAAATTGCGTAATTGGTTTCTCCAAATACCATAGGTGTGTATGAAACTTTATGATTTTTACACATTTCATGAATAACTATTAATGTAGATTTTTTATAAAACCATCAAATATACAGGAGAAGGATGAAAGTCCTAGTGAAAAAACCGCTGCCAATTATTTGGCAGAAAGCTTCCCTGTAGCAAATGTTTATTCCATTTATGTAATTATATTTTAAAAATTATTTTTCTACTGCATAAATTTACAATTTATATTCTATTATTATTATTATTTTACGTACAACGTTTATAATAAACGAAAATCCAAAATTTATAAAAATGAAATAAAAACATTGTAGTGTCTTAATAAATATAAGGGGCGTAAAAAATAAATTAAAAAATGATGAAAAAAGAAGAATTCAACCTTAAAAGGTCCAATTGATTCCAAAATTTAATCAGTTCTTAATTAAATTATAACGGATGTGTGTTTAATATTTCAAGTCCTCTATTCCTTCAAAAGTTACAGTGTGCCAAAAAATTATAATGCACACACACATACATACAGACTTTTTCTAAAAATGAATTTTTTGAATTCAGGAATTTTTGCGAAACGTCAAAAATATAAAAAAAAAAAAGAATCGAAATTTTTCACCTTTACAAAGCATTTACTTTGAGAAAGTAAAAATAAAAAAGGATAAAAGATAATAAGGTCTGTAGCATCGCTTATGCCTTTGGCAAGGCTACTTTGCTTGCTTTCCATTGCCTTTTCTCCCTCCCCCACCATTGATCTGAAAATAGATCTGCCTCTTGATTCCACTCGGCTTGCATGCGAGTTCACTCGCAATCTCCCTTTCAAAATTTCCTTTACGAAAATTATGCAACAAATATGCAAATTCCATTTGACAAACTCGATGATAAACCAATTTTTTATGTATTTAGCGAAGCGAAGATAAAGTTGCATCTCGAGTATATGCATGCGTGCACTTGGCTTCCGGTTAGCTGAGTGTGATGGATAAAAACTGGGGGAGAGGAGAAAATAGAGAGAGAAAGAAAGAGAGAGAGAGAGAAAGTGTACATGTCTTATGCGACTTAAACCTTCAAGTAGCGCGCGTGATTGTGGTATTAAGGAAATACTTGAAATTAATCAAAAGGGAGAAAAGAGAAGGCTGCGCTGAGGAGGTTTTGATGTTTTTTATTCGTTCCTTTTAAACTGAGCTTTCAACCGCAAGAGAAAGAGAGAAAGAGAGGGGGATGCTTAAACGATTTAAGTACTGCGGGTGGTTTTGTTTCTCTTTTTCTTTGCTTATACTTTTTTTTACTTTGCTTTATTAGCAAAGAAAGGGGATCAGGTGCAGGCGAGAGAGAAGGGATTACGAAAAGCTGAAACGATCTCGTTTTCTCTTTTTCACTCTCTCCCTCTCGATTACTCTCGGTTGAACTTGAATGATCGTTTGTACAGGTCGCCGGGAGGAGTAGTAATCGACAAAGGAAGAGAATGCAATTCACTTGAAAATGCACTTTTCTTTTCATCAAACGAACATTCATCATAACATACGTAGAATCTGCAGGTTTTGTCATACCACCCGAGTCTCTCGGTCATTCAGTATAAATAGAAAAGCCATAAAAACAAACACACATAGGTATATAAATTCACACATACACAAGTATTCCCGCATACGCAGTTGAAACGGCAAAAATCTCGTTAGACCTAACGCAATTTCGCGCTCCACAAAATAAAAGAAACACACAGTCTGCTGCTGCTGGCTATACCTCCACCGACGCTGCACCCACCCACACACACACACACACCAGCGGACACGACGAATAATTCCTCAAATTCAATTTGCCTCCGGCGCACTTAATCACGAGGAATTAATGATAGCTGCCCGCGGGGAGTGTACGGTTTGAATAGAGAGAGAGAGAGAGAGAGAGAGAGAGAGAGAGAGAGAGAGAGAGAGGGACGCGTAATGTACAAAAAGCTGGACGGCTCGTTCACGCATATACTTCGTCACCGTTTCCTCCACAAATCTATATAGTCTGCTGTCTGTCTGTCTATATGTATGCATATCGTATATACCGCACTTACGAGTTATCGGTATAACTATATAGTATGGGTGGTTGTATCTGTGTACTTGGGTGAATCAGCACGCGGAAGAGGCTTTCGTGCGAGAAGCCGGACTCTGTCGTGACGATATATGCACAACGACGTTTCCGATGGAAATATACGTTGCAGAGTATCGAAGTTGAACTGTATAGGTAGTAGAAGGCTTGACTATATTTCTTCTTTTTTTTTTACCTCATGCACGCAATCTTTTTCTCTCTTTCTTTCAATATACATAGGGTAGACTGGGGCTATGTTGTATCAAGGGCTATACAGTAATCCGATTATCATACTGGAATGGAAGAAACGTGAGGATCTTGTTTGAGTTGTTACAAGGAAATAATTTTCCCGAAATGGCTTAATTTGAACTTATTGTCGACTTTTTAGCGGTAGGCACTGATTTAAGGAGTCCCTTTCGTAAAGATTCGTAGTGCCAACTCAAGCCCTAGAATTTTATCAGAGTGTGTTCGGGTTTTGGATTATAGACAAGCTTAAACAACATATTATTTTTGCGAGTATTTTGCGCCCCCGGCGGTTCTGCCAAGTTGTTTCAATCATAAGATATGCTCGTTTGAAATTTATTGCCATTTTGGGGCTTTATTGTAATTATTTTCGGGGCTATACTGTAGCAAAATTTTACGTGATGTGAACGAAATGAAAATAAGCCACTACAAACATCGTATATAATCTTAAAGTATACAACTTCTAACGAGCATTTTGCGCCCACAATGCTTTCTCTAGCTCTTCTCGTTTCTGAGATATGTCTATTTGAATTTTGGGCCTTTTTGATCTCATTTGAATAAAATCGGAGTCATAAAATTATGAATTTTTAATGCCGTTTTAAGGTAAAATTTACCCTAATTTAAAATCGCTGTAACTTTAGATCTAAAGCACCTACAAATGCGCTCAGGGGCTCAAATTATTTGTTAAATACTACAGTTTGAAACTTTAATGAAAACTTAAGGCTAGAATTTAATATTATGGCTTAAGTAAGTAATTACAATATAGCCCCACGTGTGTTACAACCTAACCCCAACTTTCGGGGCTATATGGTAATAATTTGTGTTTTACGAGATTTGAGAATTTATTCAAAGTGGATCTTGTAGCTGAAGGACATATCTTTAAGATCATTTTTGTCCGTAATGAAAATATTAAAAATGAATAAAGTTATAAGCAGATGAGAAAAATGATTACAACATAGCCCCTATGTCCCCTATATACGAATTTCAATTTTTCGAGTTTTGCGTACATGTCTCGACTCACAGCCACTACTTGAAACATCGGAAGAAGAATATAGAAGCGAGTCACAAGTGTTACGAAAGAAATAACAAGGAGAGAAAAAGAGAAAAGTGTGAGAATCTTTTATATATGTAAAGGATAGAAAAAGAAAAGAAAGAAATATCATCTGAAGCGAGTTATGGAATCCCGGCGAGGACTAGACATACTTTGTTTGCAAGCTACATACATTGTCTATTTCGTAACTTTGCAGATGTATAACGTGTAGAGACTGAGAGACGCAGTCCCTGGCTCTCAATATAAATTCAAATACCATCTGGCTGGCCGGTAGACCAAGCTAAGCCGCCGAAAGAGGGACTTGAGCGGCTGGGGATCGTGGAAAAAGAGGGAGTTGTCTGAGTTTTTACGTAGCAGAGAAGCACACGCGAAAATTTAAATTGAACTTTCTATACGACCTCTGTTTTTCACTCTTCTCTCTGTTATGTACTTTATTTTGTATTGTCTCTATTATTTATCAATTATTTCTGGTAGTATATAACCTGCTGTTTGTACAAAATCAATGTCAACATGTTTTCTACTTATAAAAATATGGTTTGTTTTAAAAATTAAGAAAAATTTAGTTTAAAGAAATGTTTAGTAAATAAAAATTATAGAAAATGCGTAATAACATTTTATTTAGATTTGTAGCTAGTAAGACAATGAAAATAATAATAATAAAAGAAGTGTAAAAAATACAATCAACTTCACTACGATAAAGAGTGAGTATGTGTATGTGTGTGTATGAGTGTCTTTTCATCAGTACAATATTCTCAGCGGGGGGACGTGCGCGCGCGTTCTTTTAATCAGAAATACTCAATTGTCCGCGGAGATGCAATTAAAAACAAATAACTCTGTGCAAGCTCTCACGCTTTTCCTGCTCCTCCTCCCCCACTTACTTCTCTCCATATACACCCTCGGCTCCATCGACGGGCTTTCGCCTTTCATTTTTCTTCCTACACCCAGCTCGGACGGACGCGCGTCCGGCATAGCTCTCTCTTTCTCCTTTTCCGCCTCCATTCCCTTTGGAGACTAGCTGTGCCGACACATATAACGACTTTTATTTCGTCGGACAATTAAAGTGCGGTTTTGACGAATAATGCAATTAAAATTGGAGTAGGACACTACCTCGTTTCATCACGAAGGTCACGTACGATGTTGCTCGTCCTGTTGATCCCACCCTACCCTACCATCCCCTTCATGTACCGTTGATTAATGCTTGTGCAATTTTTTTTTTCATTGTCTTTTTTTCCATTGTTTTCGTGGTAGACCAGGTAAGAGAAAATTTTAATAGACACACTGGTCTGGAACTCGGTCTGGTATTACTTTGGACATTTTTGCATAGTTATTAGTTTGAAAATATATATGCTTTAATTAATACGGAATTTGAAAGATATGCAAATGACATAAAAACTTACATGTTAAATGTAGAAACGGTATACAGAATATCGTAAGAGTGTCATCACCTACCTGCAATAAAAAAGAAATAAATTTAATGATAATTATGTCAAAACTTAGAATAAGTACAATTAAAAATTACGGCTGCCAATCCGGATCCGGATCTTTGAGTACCAGAAGATTCGGATCCCGAGATCCAGATAGATCCGGATACGAGTACCCGGATCCAAGGTCTGGATCTTACGGGTATGAGATTCGGATCCTTTTTTTACATTTAAAACTTGCTATTTTTATATATTTTTTTATTTTTTTTATTTTATAATTGAAATATTTGACACAAAATTATTATGAAAGATAATAATATAGGTGCAAAATCAAAATTTAAATATAAAAAAAATGGAATCAGAATCTTGGATCCAGATTTCATACCCGTAAGATCCGGATCTTGGATACGGGTACTTCATGAATCCGAATCCTTTGGATCTAAGATCCGATCTATCCGGATCTATCCGGATCTTGGGTATCCGGATAGTTGGCAGCCCTATTAAAAATAATAAATATTGAAATATTGAGTCAACAATTTTCAACTATAAATACATTCTGATTAATCAAGTTATAAATTAAACCTGTTTTTAACGTTACTTAAAAAAATTTTTTTTCATCACAGCTACAAAGCTTCCTCTACTCGGAAGTAATAAAAAAAGTGCTAAACCAGTATAAAGTTAGTAAAGCGTCGGCAAGCGTGAAAAATGGCTCGGATAAAAAAAAAAAAATCGTGGCACACGCGACAAAGTTCGCGAATCAAGCAAAAAAAGGTGGTAAGGGTTGGAAGAATGACGAGACGAATGAATGACCGATGAGTCACTCGGCTCAGTACTATTGCAGTACACAACAAACGCTAAAGAAGCAAATGGCAAAAAGAGGAAACTGCGCTGATGTCGCCGCTGCGAGAGACTACGAGATTTATAGTTTTCAATTCTAACCGTAAATTTTTATTTGCTTGTAGCTTGAGCAGAGCTAGCAAGTTTTCACGGCATCAAAGGAAATAAGCTGACAAGTGCGTTGTAATAAAAAAAAGTTTCAAAACTTTAAGGTGAAATAACGAAACGTGAACTGCTCCTTTTTTCTTTTTTTTTGTTAAGGAAATACTTTAATGAGACTTGCGTAGATCGTAAAACAGAAGTCCAAGGGAATCATTGGTTTCACAGGCAGGATCGAGTTAGCCAGTCGACAAATTTTCCTTTTCCTTTCTAAATTGATTGGTAATTTTATCGATATACGAGCATGAATCACTGCTTACCAATAACCATCCACCCTCAACATCACAAATCGATGGCAATCATTGAGTGATCGAGCAAAGCTCAATGCAGCTGCCCTTTGTGTCGTGTGCATACCTTAATTACACGTTTTTACCCTCATGTGCCACAACCTGTGATTTAGTCTTCAGTCGAGCAAGCTAATTTAGATCACTTTTCCTTTTTCTCTTTCAAACTCTCTGTTTTTACTTCCTGCTTTGTATCTACCCTTACCCACGCGGTTTACTTTTGTAAGGTTTATAATTTTTACATTTGCACAAGCCATAAAATGTAATATCACATATTGATGTAGTAAAAATAAAATCATCAAAACAATCTCATAAAATGCGCGATTTTTAGCTTTTGGTTAACAAATTATTTTTTAGTTACATACTTAAAATAGCTATTTTATATAAAGAATTACGTAGACCTTTTACAGAAAAAAAAAAAAAAAAAATATGTTGATACCTTTTTATCTTAAAATTTTTAATTTTAAGAAAATTCTACCTTTATTTGTACATAAAAATAGAGATAATCCACGTGTATATCTATAAAAATTTCATTTTACAACTGAACAATGTTCGAACAATTATTAAAATAAATTCAATATTTACATTCCATTTGCAATAAGATTAAAGTTCAATCAGTAGACCAAAATATAATCATCATTAAATTCGGTACAACATTAAATCACTGTAAATATTCATAATTTAATAGATATAAAAATGAAAAACGTCCCATAATTCTATATTTCATATGATTGATGTTCCTTTCTCATTTCCAGCCTTATACTCAAGGAAAAATAATATTCAAAAGTTCCTAAGAATTTTTATTTAACATTAAATTACAGCTACGAGTCTTCTTCACGTCGATATTATTACACTCCATATTGTAAATTATGCAGTGCGGACTTAAAAAAAAATAAAAAAATAATAAATATTTATAAAGTTTCAAATTTCACTAATTTCTCAAGCAAAAACATTTGATTTTCTCCTCCTCGTTCCTCAAACTTTCCCCATATCAGTGCAGCGTTCCTACAACTGCAACACTAAAACATTCCTCATCAACTTCCTCCTTGAAAAAAAAGCCACGTTTTGTTCTTATGATTACATACTCGCGCATAAGCAAAGAGCGTTCGCTCGTTATAATCATGAAACCGAGAACACGAGTTAGATTTCAAAACATAGAGAGAGAGAGAGGAAGAGTAAAGGAATAGCGAAAACGCGATGCCATAAAGAACTTTCCCAAAATAATATACGCGGCATATTTCGGATAATCCTCGCGGACTCTACTACTATATGCGTGGCAAAGAGAGCCTGGCGAGGAGGACTCGATTGTCGAAAGCCAAGCACACACTCGTACCTACAGCCCTCCCAGCGGTATACAGAGTCCAAACTGTTGAGCTCTCCCACCCCTCATTCTCTTTCTGCCTCTCGTAACCCTTGGTGTCATCGCCCAAACTTTGCTCCCACGCGGGATTTAATCCCTCTCCTATACTCACAAGCAGCGCTGGAGCAGCGCCTAAACTCCCTCTCTTTCTCTCTTTAGAATTATCCTCGATGAGAGTTAGAAAGAGAGAGAGAGAGAGAGAGGGAGAGGGATAGAGCAGCAAAGGAGTTAAAGTATCCGAGTCACATTCTGGCTAGCGCGTGCAATACGTTTGAAACGCGTGAGAGAGCGCGCGCGCAAGTGGCTATATGTATACTGCGATTTTACGTCTCTCGGCACAGCTAAGCTTACGCGATTAGACCCAACTCTCGACGTAAACATATATATATTACTTCTTTTGCGTATCGTAATCCCTGGGTTTTATATTATTTTTTTTTTTTAGTAACACTGCTGTACGAAAGAGAGAGGTCGTTTTTTGGACTCTCCAAGCCGAAGTAAAGCTTTGTCCGGGAGCTTTTTCAGGCAGTGGAGATTAGGATGACGAGGGGTAGATACTCGTATGCTTTTTTTTTCTCCCTGTGAGAGGCCGAGTTATGGCACTCTGTAACGCGTATGAGCATCTTTCACCTACATCGGTGCTTTAACGAAGTTTGGATTGTACACGAAAACGTAATACGTGCGCGAGCTTTTCGTATTCTGATTAAAGGTTTTTGCTTTGTTTGAGTCTCGTGAGTGTATGTACGGCTTTGTTTAAACGTTACTGCTGTTATTGCTGCTGTTTTTATCGAGCTTCTGGACGAATGACAGAATTTACACGCAGATACGTTTTTGCGTTTGTTATATCTGCACAGCTATTTTACACGAGAAACACGAATTTCTGTTACTGCTGGTGGAACATCTAATAGTGGATAGTTGTAGAAACCAGAGAAAGAATGAGAAATTACGCAGATAAACACAAATATTTAAACTTTTTTTTTTCATAGATATCTTGCAAACCAGACTTACGTTGTTTTTACGAATGTTCGTTTATTCATTTTCTTCCAGCCAAAAGGTTATAAAGAAAAGTATACTTGGTCGTTGGGTATCGCAGCTAGTGGCTTTCTTTATTGTTTCTACAGAAATATGATACAGCCAGTTTACGAAGTATATATATATAAGCGTCTGTCAAGTTTTGATGCTTTTTGTTTGTGAACTGTTGAAGCAAGCACTGCTTTTACGATTGAATATTTTATACAAAAAAAAAAAATGATATAGTACGCGGCAATAAAAAATTTAATGATATTCGCTGGATAAATAATATTATTATCTTTGCTTGGATGAATATAAATTTTAAATTATACGAATCTCGGTTTTCAAGTATTAAAAAAGCTGATATTCAATTGACACTCGATTATTGAAGATTTTTAAATTAAATTTAGGAATAAATTAATTGCACTCAAATAATACCATAAAATCTACAATTGATGCATAATAGCTCTCAAACTAATGAGTTCAATTATTAAGCTTTTGAATGGATATAATAGCCATAAGCCTCGAGTGAAATGGCTTTGTCGAAATTTTCAATATTTAATGTGACAGAATATCTTCTATACCTAATGATAATCACGCGCAAATACAAAATGTCAAATCATTGAAAACTATAACATTATAAATTATTTCAATCCTAAAATGAATTTAAAAAGAAAAGAAAATTTCATAAATGATCAGTTTCCCTCAAAATATCAGCTTTAAGCTCACGAGGCGGCTTTTATATGACTCCGATTTTTCTACAATCTTACAAAAACAAAAAAGAGAAAAAGTAAGACTAACACCCAACATACAATAAGTTTCACGCAAAAAAGACAAAAAAAAAAAAAAAAATAATACAATTGCACTTCCACCAAGATTCAAATGCATATCTCCGAAATTTCTCACCGTCATATACACGCACGCGATTTCTAGAAAGAGACAGACGTCGTCGACTCCTTCGGTAAGTTGGCGCAATTTCGCGCCCAAGAAGCAGTCGGGCTCTGCATAGCTGATGTGTCACGCAGCAGCCGCGTATATACCGTAAATTTCACGTATGCGAATATAAATCATCCAAGTGCACTTTGCGAATATTCACAGAAATATGCATAAAAATTTTCTTTTTTTGGCTCAATCTCCGTCTTCGTTTTGTATTATTATGCATTATGCGCTAATGTCATCAGTTGTTTATTACTCGAATGCAATATTTCACTGACTGCCATATACTTATATAAAAAACTATACTTTAAAAATTATTGGATTAAACTAATAAAAATTGGGTTAGAATATGTAAGACACTTCAATTTTAGCAGATTTAATATTTGAGTTATTTTATTATTTTTCTATTGATATGTTAAAATGCTATGATCGATGATATTTAAAGATATAAAATATAGTTCGCGATATATAGGTTGAAAATCAAATTTAACATCTCAAGAGATATATGAGAAAAAAATTAGGTCGATTTCACGTTAAAGCGACGAAAAGAATATCTTTCATACTTCACCGTCTGGCTCAACTCGACTTGTTCTACTTGTCATACGTACAGGAACTACTACCTCACATGTTAGGTACCTTATACAACGAGGGATATATGACTTTTTTTTCAAATCATATTTACTCGTTCTCGAAACAATAAAATGTAGGTCGAACAGGTTTGCTTTTGAAATCGGGAAAAATCCTGTGCTCCAAATACGAGAATTATTACTTTGTATTTTCAGATTTAAAAAAAAATAAAAGAAAAAAAACGAGTAAAAAACCAGTTCATAAAAGTTGCGATGTGTATAGTAGAGTTTTTAAAAAAGTTTATACAAAAGAAAAACGCGCGCGTTCGACTTAAATCACATTCGCTGTCGGCTCTTTCAAAAGAAAATGAATTTTCCGTGAACCGCGGAAAACTATTTTCAAGTCGAAAAATAAAGAAAAAGCGCAAAAAAAAATCGCTGAAAAAGACATACATAAAAGTCGTAAAATACGTTTGCACAGGCTCGCAACTTCTAAAGCCGTCTTTTCTCCATATAATCCTCGACATACCCACAGCTGGAGAGAAAAAAAAGTAAATAAATAGATGGAAAAATAAAGGTAGCCAGGAAAAAATTCAGCATGCAGCCATTTCCAGTACATCATTTTAATTATTATTTAGTTAGCCTGATTACTTTGTAAGCAGTAGCAGCATCATCATCACGAGCTTGCAAGCTCCTACTGTTGCGCGGCAGTGGCGTGTTATTTCAAACGGGCGACTTTCAAGCTAAAAGAAGCAGCGCGCGAAGGAAAAAGATGCGCGCGAGAGGAGCGACTTTTACTGGCTAAAAGAGAAAGAGGAAAAGTGAAGGAGAAGGAGGAGGAAAGAAAAACTAGCCGCATGGCCTCCTTCGCGCCTTCTATCTTCTTCTCTCACTCTCTTTTTCTTTTTTTTTTCAAGCGCGAGTTTTCGCTTATAGCCAGGTGTCGCTTCGTTAACTCTATCTTAACGGCAAGCTCGTGTATATGCGCTCGGCTTTCGAAGAGAGTAAGTATATAGAGGTGGAGGGGGGAGGGAGGGGCAAAGAAAAGTGGACGTATCGCCTGGAAAGAAGTGGCGTGAAAAGGCGCGAAGAAACGTCGGAGCTCATCTGGTCGTGTGTGCGAGTGTGTGTGTGTGATTCTCGAGCAAAAGCGTGTGCGCGGAAAAGAGAAACATTGTCGTTCGCCTCTTTTCGCTTTTCTTTATTTTTACTCTCTTCTTATACTGCTGCTGCTGCCTCTAACATCACATTTTTTTTTCTTTTTCCTTTTTGAGCTTTTGTCACGTCAGAGCATGTGTATATGTATATATGGTTTCATGTTTCTGAGAGCAAAGATGTAGCGACCTTTTGTAAAGTTCGAGTTTTGTTACTCTTTCTTTTTTTTTCTTTCTATCTCTCTTTATCTTTCTTGGTTGCATAAGAAAAATGTGCACAGATAGCAATGAGAAAGATAGTGTAAGAAAAATCTAGAGAATCGAAAAGAAGTTTAAAAATATGTAATTTTATATACGCGTGTTGTATGAAGAAAGTGTTATATTGAAAATTTCCGCATATTATACTCTCGTATCTTTTGTAGCGTACCTATATACGTAGCTTATGAAAATATTTAAAAATTATTTTATAACAACGCGCTATATATTTTCTATTTCAATTTTCTTCGTATAATAACCAATTCGACTTTTAGCGGTATATCCTTCTTTTTTCTTTTTCAATTTAATAACGTACATAACAATGCTTTTATCTATAATAAGCTGATATTGCTTTCCCATCAAATCAACATTTACGTTTGAATATCGATGATATATAAAATATCGGCAGGATATTGGTCGTGGAAAAAAAATTTCAAATAATTCAACTCTGTCGACACTTTTTTTGTTTTCTTTCTTTGCTGTCAACCTGTATAGTTAATTTAAATAAATATAATAAAAATTCGTTCATAAAATATAATAAAAAGAAAAAAAAAAATAAATAAATAATACAAATACGTGCGATGAGCAATATACGTCGTCTAAAAGAACATTCATAACGTACAACTCGAATCCAACCTGACTATACGATTCAACCAAAATAGCACACGGACATCAAATGCATAGCTTCTTCGAATTTTGCGCATTACAGTAAACCATTTCAGAGTCAAAATAAGAAAGATGAAAAGAGTAAAACTCACTGGTGTCACTTTGCAACTAAAAAAAAAAGTTTAAATAATAATAATAAAAAAAGAAAAATATAAGTTGAGACAAGAGAATATCTACGGAATCGAGAAACGTATTACACATGCCAGTCGCAGTAATTAACGGAGCGTTCAGAAAGGAGTAGAGAAAGAGAGAGACAGAGAGTAGGAAGGCAGGGGGGAAGCGATATGCCGGTAAGCGCGCGAAGCACGCCGAGAGGACGCGAGAACGAAGCGGGCGTGAATGGGCCGCGGGGTATGCATGTGTGTATATGTGGTAGCAGTAGCAGCAACAGCAGCAGCAGCTGGGAAAACTCGTTAAAAAGCCAAGAGAGAAAGCTGCTGCTAGCCTCGTAACCTGGATGTCGCGCAACGGACGATGGCCCTTTTCAGAGAGACGCAAGCTCATCTGAGAGAGAGAGAGAGAGAAATTGGAAAATATGTGATGTGTATATATGTATAAGAGGGAGAAGGAAGGTTTAGTGTGGTTATGTCACGAAAGCTGGGGCACTTTGTTGCGCATCTACCATGTTGGAGGAATGAAAGCTTAATATATGTATGGGAAAGGTGAGACCTGATTTTTTTTGTTTGACTTCGTAAACTTTGGTGTATACCTATCTGTATGAGCTTTTTACTTAGCGCTACTTCCACAAAGCTTTCATAAAATTCGCATAAAAGTCGTTCGCTTCTTTGAATCTTTTTTGTTTATCATATGCTGTATAACCCTGTAATTTTTAACAAAAGATGTTGATCGTGTGGATATATTTTTTAATGCGTCATTAAGTGCTAGTAAGTTTAAATTGAAATTTTCTTGAAAAAAATTTTTTTTGTTTAGAAGCAGTTATTTGTCATAAAATATTTAGTCCGGGAGCTGATGACACTAAAGTAACCATTGAAAGGTTTGAGGAATATTTTTGTGTATTCGTATAAATTTTTGAGCGTAGAATCCGATTTCTGAAGTTATTTTTTAATCCGATGATCCAATTTTTTGTTACAAGCAAATTATTAAAAGTAATTATAAAAAATTTAATTTTTTTGTTAAAAAATTTGATAATTTTGCAAATTTTTTACGAAAAAACAATGGGTCCTACAAAAAATTACAATAGACATTTTTTGTTTAAAATTGGCCAAAGAATCGGGAAATTTTTTTTTTTTTTAGAAACAATTAAATTTTTTATAATTGTTTATAACAATTTGCTTATACCTAAAAATTGGACCATCGGATCAAAAAGTAACCTTGAAAATTTGATTTTTTTCAAGCAAAAAATTTATTCAATAATATATTTGTCTACATAATATACTGTCGTGCACACGACTTTGAAGTTTTACTTTTTTTACTTTTATTATTATTTTAATTATTATTGTTACTGTTATTATTCACAAAAATTTTGATTAATCTATTTTAGTGTATATTAATGAATCGTTGAAATGTTACTATTGATAAAGTAAACATTTCAAACGAAATCGATGATAAATAAAGTAGGGAATCCTTATTTTTTCCGTGTGTAAATATAATAATCGAATGCATAAATAAATATTGAATAAATTTAACGACGGCGGGGTACTTCACTTTATTAATATACATTTGTTGCTTGTTAATTCTCAATATTGAATTGAATCATTAATTAAAAATATGAAAACATATATCTCAAAATTTTAATCAGCATTCAGTTTGTTATTGAAATTTATGTAATGAATTCCTTCATAAACCCATTCTCGAAAATGAGAAAATTACGATCACTTTGTAATCGCAAACGTCGAGATTCGTGCTCTGATATAAATTTTAATTTATTGCCCTGTTAAATTAACGAGAGACGAAAATTATTTTGCAATGAGATATCAAATTTTATTGAACCAATAACAAACATGCATTTTATTTATAATTTACATAAAATATGATAATTTTTTTTATTTTAACGACTTACTCTCTAGTCTTATTCACCTTTAAAAAAAAGTTTTGTATGATACATACTCTTGTTTCCTAGAAGTAAAGAGTCTTTCATTCATTATAATTAATAATTCAATACGCATTTAAGCACACACAGTAAAGAGAGAAAAAAACTAAAAAAAAAACAAAAAAAATCCATAGCAGATAAAAAAACCGCTGCTAACTGCATTAGCAGAATGCTTTCTCAAAGAATTTCCAAAATCAAAAATTAATTATATTTAAAATCTCAATATTTTATTTCTTTAAGGAAAAAAAAAAATTTTAAATCAATATGATTAATTAAAATATTTAATATTTTTTATTTGTTTCCAAAAGCACTTAAATAAAGTACTTTTTGATCTAAAACATCCTTAATAAGATCCAATTAACGAAATTTATTAATATAAATACGATATTTGTAAAAAGCGACCCAGAAAACTATGAAAACAATATGTAGTTCTAGAAATAGAAATTTTTTCAAAAAACACTTAAATGAGGTATTATTTGATCAAAAACATCCTTAACAAGGTCTAACTAATGGAATTTTATAATTTTGATGTAATATTCGTAAAGAAAAACCCAGAAAACCATAAAAACCATATAAAACTTAAAAAATAGAAATTTTTTTATAAAGCAATTAAATAAGGGTCTTTTACAACCTTAATAAATATAAATCTATACTAAAGTATGGATGACATAATAATTATCCAAAAAACACAAAATAAACTCTAAAACATCTACATTTAATCTTAATACTAGAATATTCGGGTTTTTTGCCTTAATAGTACATTACAGACCAAGGGCCGTAAATGCAGCATAATTTCCCAGGTGTGTATTAATGCCCGAGCCGAAGGCAAAGGCATTAAACATCCGGGTAAACATGCTGTACTCATCGGCCCGATACTATTTTTTTGCATATTCTTGCCGAAAGTCGGCATATTTGTGCTGATATCTGCGTCGTAAGCGGCTCGTATTTGTGAGGTTAGGTGTACACCGCGCATGCCCAACACGCGAAAAGACGTACACTTAGCCGGTCAAAAATGAGTCACTTACGGCGCTAGGTATCAGGTCAAATATGATGACTTACGGCGGGGGTATGCAAAAAAAAATACATTTTTCATAAAAAAAAAACCCCTTAATAAGGTCTGATCAATCCCAAAATTTAATCAGCTCTTAAATAAAATATAACAAATATGTGTGCAAAATTTCAAGTCGATATCTTGATTTCTTCGAAAGTTATCGTGTCAGGAAAAATCGTCACACACATACATATACACACACACACACATACATACGTACAGACTTTTTCTAAAAATGCGTTTTTTGAGTTCAGCAACTTTCAAAACATCTGAAAAACCTAAAAAATTTTGCCGTTACATAGCTCCGTTCGAAAGCAATACACAAGTGGTGCACTTTATCTTATCAAAAATTCACCACACAGAAAAAACATTACAGTTTAGAGAGTAACAAAAAAAAAATCGTATTTAAATCTAGCCGCAAACGCAGAGTTACAGACATTTACACCCGATATACGAAACGACAGTGAAATTTTCAACCTGAACCTCCTCTTCCATTCCATTTAAGACAGAATATCAGGAAATAAAAAAGAAAAGAAATGAGAAATAAAAGAAGAAGAAGAAGCCTCGAAAAGCAGGAAGCGTAACACGGTGATAAGTCTCCAGTTCTCCAGCCATATACGCAACGGCAAGATACAAAAAAAGTTAAGCCTCTCGACTCAGCGACAACGTTTTCTTCTTTATCGTTTACTTTTATCCCTATCCCTTGCTCTCATTGTAGCAGACGTTTTTCTTGCAAGTAGATAACGAGCAATACACCGCTACGCTCTCTGGTGCGACGAATGACAAAAAATGAGACTTCGCAGTCGAGTCCAAGCAAGCGAGTTAAGATTATTATATATACAGAGCCACGTGCTTATAACAACAAGAACTTCTCGGGCATTACGATTGTATACATATAATAAAAAAAAAGCTCACCAAATATCCCAACGTCGAGACGTAGTAGTAGATCATTTTGCTATTCGCTTCTCGACTATTCTTGTTATGATAATGATAATAATAATAATAATAATGATAATGATGATAATCCTATTCGTATATATAGAGATATAACAATGCGATAATGCCTCAGGGGCTTACTACTACTACTGCTACTACTGCTGCTGCTTTTACCGGAAATCACAGAAACGTCAGAGTCGGATAAAGTCGAAAATGTCGAATCCAGCGAACGTCTAGTTTTTCGGGTAGTCAGGTAGGTGTGTGCGCGCGTTTGTATGTATGTGTTACAGAAAGCTTGCTACGCTCACAGCAGTGACGTTAATTAACGCTGGCATTATTCGAAAGCGAACGAGCGCGGAAGGATGAAGATAGAAGAAGGGGGGTGCTGGAGCGCTGGTGGGGTCCATATCTGTCTCGCGATGTCGAGCAAAATGCGCAGGGAAATTCAAATAATATACCTATATGTAGATACTGTTTGATTATATTCGACGCTGTGGGTGTACATAGAAATTGTGTGATGTATAGAGTGGTGTGGCAGGTGTACCTATCTATTTTAGAATGAAATAAGAGAGGAGATGCGGATATCTAGTTATAGAGAGAAGTGCAATCGGAGTAGTATAGCTGTGGTTCGGGTATATTATGTAGTTACGATAAATTTTCAGGTGCTCTTGTACATGATCGGCTGGTATATATTATGTATCCATTCGAGCATCCAGCCTGAGGCACAGCCTATTACGTATCAAGTTCAGAACTAAAGGTATAGAAAAATCGAGTGGAATCAATAAACCGAAAGCAACTTTAACAGAAGTGGCCTTGATATTCACCCAGCGCTCTCTATCTTTGTCATATTTTTTTCATCAGCTGTTCTATCGCTCAACTTTTAATTAGCATCATCATCTTAAGCAAGAATATCTTTTTTTTCTTTTTTTTTGTTGCTGTACAGTCTTCTTTATTTTCTACCTCTCATCTGTTTTCAAGCTTGTATTTTAATTTACATTCTCTTCTTTACTACACAGAACTAGCTCTCTACATTGTTGCTTTAAAAAATAAGAAGAAAAACAAAGAAGAAAAATTAACACTGCTTGTACTCTGCCTAACCTCTCCCCCCCTCCCACCCCACACCCTATAACCCCCACCCCCCACCAC
>JAPYZE010001874.1:0-19150 GCA_030522805.1 Leptomastidea abnormis
GGACTTGGGATTCTTTTATTATATGTTAAAAGAAGTCACCCTACCAAGTTTGGTGAAAATCCATCACCCGAATCTCACAACTTCTCCTAGTAAGACTTTATAACTTACATTAAATTCAATACTTTTACAATATATAAATAAATATATTAAAACGATTTTTAGCATTTTTTTTAAATATTTTAGAAGGCTTTCAAATATATTTTTATTACTTTAAATTATTACTTTTGTTATTTTTAAAACATGTACGTTTATCGAAAAAGCTCATTCTATAGTTATTATAGCAGCAATAATGTTTACTATTATAACGTGAACTTGATACGTATCTACGCAATAAAATATCTCGTATACCTATTTATAATAAGCTGACTTATTTGTTACAACCTCTCTACTTGCAAGACTTTTAAAATTTTGAAATTCTTAAAATATTTTTATAATATTGACGATCGCGAAGATATTTATTTTTTCGTACAAACATTTATAATTATTTTCAATTTTTGGATAACAAAAAACTTATAAAAATAAAAACAGTACAAAAACTCGTATAGGTATAGAGTATAAATTTTCCAGCTAGTGATATTCTTTTTTTTATAGCTTTGCACAATTTAATTTACATCATAATGTTCAATAAAAAAAAGGACTTTCACATAAATGTCATAATACATACTGTAACATAAAATTATTACCGTTTTATTATAATTTTGACATAATACTTAAAAATTAATTTTTTTTTTTAACATTTATTTTATTAGTTTCCACTCGGGTATAAATAAAATATTATAAATTATCACTATAAAAATGACTTTTGGTATTAATATACTTGAGCTTTCATAAATTGCAAAAGTATTTTACAAAATAATTTTAAATTTTAACGATCTTTACAAGCACTAATTTTAAAAATAAACATACACTCACACACTCACACAAATAAAATCATCAGATCATTAATATTTAACATTTAAAATTTTGTTTTTTTATATAGTCTCTAGGTATTTATTATATACTAAACCATATCATACCGCAAAGCATATTACAGCATTCAATAAACATACAAACTAACATTCCATACATATACGTCCATAAGTTGTACAATCATAAATTTTATATATCTCACTAATAACATGTGTCTTCTCTCTCTCTCTCTCTCTCTTATAAGTCGTAACATTATATACCACCGAGAAATAGCGCAAAGTCAAGATGCCAGGTATATCCATAGTTATATACATAGATATATATTCTCATATTCAAGCAAGAATAGCAAGATATCGTAATATCAGATGCGCGCGTATAGTATAGCAACACATGTATGTATACGTATATTATTATGTACATCATACAAGCAATAAAATCAGATAACTTTGGCAAAACAGAATAAGCTGAAATGGAAAGAGATAGTGAGATAGGAAGGTTTTGGTATAAATATAGGTCCGTAGTTAGAAGAGGCAAGAGAGGTTTAATCCCAGTAGCCACGTATAACAGCACGTACTTTATATATATTTATATATATCTTCGTTCACCTCAATATTCTCAGCAAGTGCCGCATTGTTCGCTACCTTAGACCAGATGAAGATATTCCACTGGCTGTTTTGCGCGGCCACTAATGATTCTCCTGGGCTCGCTTTCGTAGCCCCCTCGTATTCTCCTTCAACGTTTCTTGCGAATTAGCCTCGGGCTCTTGCGCGAGCCTGATGCTCGTCACCTCTCTAACACTTATACGAAACGGTCCTTATCTCTTTCTCTCTCTCTCTCTCTCTCTCTTTCGAGTACTCTCTTGGGGGAGGAACGGGAGGGCTGAGCTTGCGGTTCGGTTTGTTGCAAGAAAGGACGTAACAGATTGGAGCATTGGCTACTGTAGAGAGAGAATATAGGGATAATACTCGATTCCCAGATTCAAGTGATCTGATGATCCTTTTTTTTTGGTGGAATTTTTTCTTCTTTACGGATGGATAGCTGAGGGAATTAGTTCTTCTAGGTGATAGGTGAAGGAAATTGCTATGGTGCTAATTTATTGCAATTTTATTACGTAGATTTTTATTTTTTATTGAGATATATGAGTGTTTTTTTTTATTTGGAATTTTTTCGAATCACGGGAAATTTTGATTACAATCTGTTTTTAAAATAAGTGGTATATGCATTACTTCACGTATGCCGAATCACCGAGTGAATTTAATAATAATCCCATGTTATTATGTATTACAACTTGTGTACGCTTCGTAATCGATCTTTTTTTAATAATTTTAAATGTTTATCTTCTTAACGTTGATCAAGATTACAATGTTATATTGAGATTTTATCGCTTAAAAATACAAGTGCCTGGATTTCAATATACAAATCCTTATACGAAATATAACATATATCATGATGTAACATAATAAGCATAAAATTTCATCGTTTCCTCTTATCGCAATACAAAGTCAACAATAATATTATTTTGTTTCGCTTGTTACGTCGAAATGTCATGGGGTGCATTTTCCATCGTAGTCTAGCGAAATTCACTTAATTTAAATGAGATTTTCAAACGAGATGACACGAAGAAAACTGTGTGTATGTGTATGTGTGTGCAGAAATGCATGAATATTCAAATGCTTATATAGTTATGTACAGTTGTGTGTACTTGCTATTTTGCTTTTCATTAAATTTACTTGTAATTAAATTCATAGAGAACAATAAGAATCTGTGTGCTTTTAGTGTGGATCAAGAGAGGCATAAAACGAAGAAAATTTCATCTTATAAAAGATTGAATATTTTTTTTTTTGTTATAATTAACGTAATTTATATGTCAACTTCGTATTGCAATTTTATGCAACGAGGTTTGTCTTTCATTTTTTTTGAAGTATAGTTATATACACACGTTTCACATGGTTTTTCCAAGCAATTTTCTTTTTCATTTTATTTCTCGTTATTCGTAACTTTATTACACCTCACTTTCCAAGAAGTTTCGTGACCTAATGCATCTGCTTGTGTAAATCGTAAAAGCTATATTATGTTGAGTTCAATAATAACGAACAATTTTTTTTTTTCTCGTCTTGATTGCTTGGCAATATGATATTTCTACGTATATATATTGTAGATCGTAAAGCGACGTCACACTTCAAATTGATATATAAATTTTCAGTTTAACTTTTCGTTAGTCCATTGTCCTCGTTAAAGCTTGCGTAATACTTTTGTCACTTTAGCTCGATAAATTTTTTTTTTTTTTCATTTTTTTTTTTACTGACAGTTACGCGAACTTCGATTGTGCCGACGTAATAAAGACATACATACAACTAGGTATATTACGGACTAACGTTTTTAAAACGTTGTAATTGAATGACTTTTGAGAATATTGAGACTACGTCATTTTGAGCTCGTATGATATGTGTGTCGGTAAATTTAGAATTTTAATTTTATGTGTAAATAAAATAAAATAAAATACATTTTGTTATTAAACTTACATTATATTGTTTTAACTTTTATCATAACAATCTATATTTTGTTTGATTAATTAATTTTATCATTGGTTTTTTATAATTTTAATTTTGTTTTTATGTTGAAAATGGCAATTATTCTAAAGATTAAAAGAATAAAGTTAACATTTTATCTCAATTGCATAATTGTATGCTTGAAGTCGATAGTGATAAAATTAATAAAAAATCATTGTCAAGTGTCATAAATAATTCAGTTTTCAAGTCAAATTTTGTTCAAAATAAAAAAAAAAGATTTATTTAACAAAATATTCAATATCATATATAATTTAATATATTTATTAATATTGTATTAAAATATAAACGTGCATATAAAAAATAAAAAGTTCAGGTTAATATATAGTTTAGAATAATTAAATATTCATACGAAAAAATTATAATTTTAATTTTGATAAATCCGTTTTAGATGGAAGCGAAGGCCAAAGTCCGCTAGACCCATGGTCAATTGTCTGGTACATAGGCTCGTTTGGGGGCCTGGTCGCCTTCTTCGTGATCGTGAGCTGTTCAGAGTGGTGCTGTCGCCGGGGGGCCCGTCCACTCTCGGTACCTTACACCCAGCGAGGCGAGGTGATAAACGCTAATCACCACCAGCCGGTGAGCGAGTCGCCTCCGCCACCGTATCACCTCTTCGCCCCGCCGCCCTACGACTCAGTGAACTACGTGGAGGTGGCGGACAAGAGCGGTGCCGGGGAGAAGCTCGACATCTACGTGATAACCGTGCCGATCCACCAGCCCCGAGAGCCAGCCAACGCAGCTGCTCCCAACGCTACCGGCCAGCAGCAGCAGCAACCTAATCAGCAACTGCCACCTGCGTAGAAGCGGGTCCTGGTGGTCGCGAGATCGCGGCTGCTGGGCACGACTAGGCTACTGCTACTCCAGCAGCAATCCAGGGCTACTGACACCGCCGCTACCTCTGCTGCTGCTGTTAAATCGAATCGCGTTGACCACGACGCGGACGACGACGAAGACGGGGATCTGAGACGAGGTGGAGGCGAGGGTAGCAGTACTGCGCCAGCGAGACGGAGAGAGCGATTCTGACGACGCTCAACTGGTGTCCAGCTGCAATCCGGAAGCCCTAACTCCCTGACGCGTCCGACAAAGTGGACAACTTGCTGCGACTGCTGTGACGACGAGTGATGATATAATGATGATATAACGATTAATCAAACTCTGACTTTTTACTATCGCTGCTTCATCGGAAGCTTATAGCAAAATTTCGAATGTAATTACGAAATTCTTATTGTAATAGTAACTGAGAGGGGGTGTGAATCAGCTAAAAGTTGATATTCATCACTTTACTCTCGAATTTTTATTTTTGCGTTTCGCGATGATATTTTAAATATACGTCGCGCAGGCAATGACGCTGGAACGATCGTGATGATGATCTGATATTTAATCCGTGATAAAGTGAATCTATAGACACGTGAGAGTTATATTTGTTTGTATATAGTTATATATTGATGATGCGTGTATGTATAGGTATGTGTGAGTATCTTAGTGTATGTAAGCGTATAACGTGTGATATCGTTTCATATAGCAGAGGCAACGACGACAGTGATCCACTCTGATGCAATATTATTCTTTTTTTTTCATATTCAGTTACGATGGTAATATGATTGATTGAATGAAAAATTTAGTTACTCAGCTGACGAGCAAGAACGAGTTTAAATAAAAAAAAAAAATGTACCAATAACTTGCGTTTTTAAAAAAGGCTTTATTGGCGTTTAGTTGCAGATACGTGGGGTATCATTGTACGACTAATAATCGATCAGAGGGAATAAAGCGAGAATTTAAAACGATTTTTATGCAATATGCAAAATGAAGATGATATCAATCTGTAATGAAGAGAATGAAATTTTAGATTGTTAAAAAAAAAATAATAATAAAATCTTTCTTTGACGAAAATTAAAGAAGAGTTTTGATCGGCGTTAACTTCTTCCTGTAATATTTGCGTTTATTGAAAACCAAGGCAAGATAGAATTGTTTCTAGCTATTTAAACGACGATTTTGTCATATTAAATTATAACACAATTTTTTTTTTTTTAAATTCTTGAGTAAAGTAATAAAGTTTGAATTTGAACTTTCAAGAAACTATACATGTGTATTCGCGATACATCTATAAATTTAAATTTAAAAGCAAATTCGTGCGTATAATACGTTAAGAAAGAAGTGCTACGAATAAATAAACTACAAGCGCTTAACGACAATTTTCCTATAAAGTTTTGCAAAAAGAAAAAAAAAAGAACTGCTTTTAGTTACCGACGTGTATAAAGTTCATTAGCGACAGCCTCGCAGCCCGCGGCTAATGCGTTTTTAACGATCTCTCCAAACACTAACGCGCACGTACACTCATACACAAATACACGTGGGCTTATCATACACGTTTATAAATAATTAATCGCAAACTTGCGCGTGCGAACAAAAAAAAAAAAAAAAGAAAAAACATATGTAAATTCGAGTACGAGCGATAAAATGGAATGTCACATGTTATATACGCCTGTAAATATATGTATACAATTTTCAAATTTTATTCGATAAATTGTCTAATTAAGTGTATCAGTGACATCAAGTGCGCGTGGTGTATTATCGGTATATTAAGCGATATATAATAACAGTATGTCACGCGAATGCGATTTTTTTCGAACTGATGAATAAGTGTATACTCGTGAATCCCAAATATAAAAGAAACAGAGCAATATACATTTTTCGATTTATCATTGTGAATCAGGCCTTGATGTAGATGCTGCCGAGAATTTCGCAAAATCACGTTACTATTTGTCTTTAGCTGATGCTAACGTGTACGTTAAGTGACACGCCAAAAAAATATCAAATCGGTATGTACTTCCGTGTAGTTTTGAGCGATTTATGTGTGAGTATATGCGTGATGTGTATGGTTATATGTAAAATTTGGCGGTGAATTTATTATTTGCAAGCTTGAGTATTAAATTGATATCATGTAAATTGCGTCTTTGATTGTCAAAAGCATGCCTTTCTCGCTCTGTGTTCAATAACTTTTTCTTTTTATTGTAAGTGTATTTAAAATTTGCTTATAAGTGATTAAGAGATCTTTATTTCGCGCGTTTAGAAAAATTTCACTTAACGAGTAAATTAGCATCCGACGATAATTTGATTGATTTGAGAGTTCTAAGCAAATTGATTTAATCACAAAATATGGTTGATCCTTTCTAACATCTTCTGACTATTTATAAATATCATATTTTGATACGAATAAGAAAACAAATGTTTATAAATTTTTCTTTCTTTTTTTTTTTTTTTTTGATTTCGCAAATTGTAATAAATATTCGTCTCGTCGTTAAAGATTTAATGTCCATCAATTAAGTAAGACCAAAAATAACTATATTAACACCGTTCAATTATTAGTAAAAGTCTGCTTACAATTAACAATTCTTACATTCAAATTTACACATCAACCCACACTAAAAAAAATTGAAAAAGTGAAGAAAAGAAATAAAAATCAAGCAAACATCATCAATTACTTGATCTGCTACAATAAAAATTCCTCAAGCTCAACGAGTTCAGCTGCATATAAGTTGCTTACATTATATTATATGTATATGTATCCTCGTGGTAGCGCACATCATCGCAAGAGTAAAACAAGAGTATGTATATGTATATATAAAAAATTAAACGACTCGACCAATGGCGCGCCCATGACGCGCTAATACTCCGTCGTATTTGACCTCAATCGTTCGGGCAAATATATCGCCCAAGGTTCTCTTTCGTGCTTGCATCGCGCCATCTTCATTCAAAAGCTTTTCTTATACTCTTCTATAATTTTTATATACTATCACATCTCGCGTGTAAGCGGCATCAAGCTCGTTATTATATTTATTCTGAGTTGTGGAAAAATGTACGAAAAATGACGAAGCGAGCGGCGTAAAATCCGTAAGCCACGTGTTTTCTCGAAGCTGACACAAAGCTATTATGTTCGAAATTGCTCTTACAATTATTCTGAATTTGCTAACAGATTTTTGCTTTTGATTTTGATTTCATTGAACTTGCTTGAGTTTTTATCACTGCTAAGTGTCTAACAGTTCTGGCATTTATGTTATATTGTGCCAATAAAAATAAAATTTGGCGCGACTGCAGCTTGGTTTTACGTATTCTGTCTCGTAAGACCTGAGAAACGAATTTAGATACTTGCAGCATTACGTATTTGCAAGAAAAAAAATTAAGCAAAAAAATAGGTATAATAAATTTTATGAATTTTTATCTTTGATTCATTGAAAACGTTGCTTTCAATCGCCAGTCATACTTGACAAGTTGACTCTGTATGTGAATATTAATAGTTGCACAAGCGTGTCTGCGACGATGCGAAAAGTTATATAATTTTACATTCTTGAAACATAGTAATTGACAACTTCGAGGAATTTTCCAAATTTTCAAGTAATACTGAACTTGATCATTCATTTTTTTAAAGGATTTTTTCAAAATACTCATTTTTGATCTTCTGTACATCGCATTATTTATCCACCTTCTTTATAATAATTTATATTTAGGTATTTTTTGGTGTTATAAATATAATTATTTTTTGACTATATTTTCTTCCAGAATTTAATTGACGAAATCCAAAATTAAGATTTTTTTTAATATTATTTAATTGTTTCCAAATTTTACTACAAAATATTTATTCTCCTTGCGGTAAAAAGATGGATTGTTTATAATTACTTTTTGTCTTATGAAGTATCTTTCAAGTTATTTCTTAGTTTCTCTTATATCCGCTATATGTAACGATTCAGTATCTTTTTTTATTGTAAATCTTTATTTTTGACGAATTAAAAAAAATTTTGTTAACAAAACTTAATGATTGTATGACAAAAGAAGAAAAAATGATTAGATGAAAAAATCTCCTTTGAATGAAATGTACTGAAATTTTCCGCAACTTATTATTTATTAATAGCCTTACACTCAGTAAGTGGAAGGAAGAGAAAAAAAAAAATAGGTGCTAGCGGAGAAAAATAAAAAGCTCGAACGCTATCACATTTCATGACACACCTTTACCATACCTCTAATATTTTTATTTTATTGTATTTATTATTGGGGTTTTTTTTAACGACTGCTTGTCGACGAATAGTGCTGGGTAGGTATGATACTTGCGGTATAACTTTATAGTTTATACTCCGACAAAATTGTAGAGGGATGAAAACTCTCACGCAGAGTTAGCGGTTGAGTTATTACTAAAAATGTATGTAAACGCTAGAGCGTCGTATGATCTCAACTAGTCGTTCAACTGTACATGAAAAAAAAAAAAAAAATTAAAAAAAATTGATTTAGCGAGAAAGAGCAGCGGCGGTGACATCAATAATTACGGTATTATGCATACACCTGACAAGGTAGAAAGAGTGGAGCTGTCGCGTAATAGGCAAACAATTGCGGGTGGCTGTTTGCTCGATTGTCTCTAGCAACGTTATCATGTAATTGCTCCAGTGCGAATGTATTTGAGGGATACTTGCGCAAGCACACACGTTTGAATTTGAGTGAAAGTCTGTTGTATGAGTGCAAATGGACTTAAATTTTGCGAGTTTGTGTGGCTCAGACAGAGGTGATCTGAAAACCAAGACCAAGGTCGCTAAATTATTTTTTATACTTTTATACATATACATGATGCTGTATTAAAAATACATACCCATCGGTAACGATCAAAGCGACTTGTGTTTTTTTTTTTTTTTTTTTATTACACCTTCAATATTGTGATTGTGATTGTTTATAGATGAAAGAATAAATTATGCTATAATAATGTTTGTAACATATTCATAAATTATTACTTATTTTTATTGCCCATATTCACATACGTAGTAAAATAGAAAATAAAAACTAAAAATTTAAAAAATAAGAAAAACCGCTTGTAAAATACCTTGTTGCAAATACATGGATTCTTTGATCCTTTCACCAAAACATAAATAAAGAAAAATCGCAAATGGCATTCGGTGTTTCGGTGAAAACTACTTCTCGAGTTGGGTCGTGCACTAAACATTCAGTGTCTTTCTTTACTCACACGCGGGACCTTCTGGATTTTTACGATTTTTCGTTTTACGATGCCACGTGGGATACACCATCAGAATTTTTTTTAACACACGAGTGCCTTACAGTCCAAGATTGGAGAGCGAGAGAAAAAGGAAGATCTATACACAGATCCGAGAAAGCTTTGTCGCGTTACGTACATACATGCTATTTTATGAAGTGGATGTATAGTGGAGAACGGGGAGACATCACAATCTACCTTTTTCTTTACTATTTTCTTTTAACCTTTACTCAGTTTTGCAGAGGTGTATATTTTCTTTTACCTTTATTTATTGTATTTTTTTTAAACTTTACTTATTTTAAGCGAAAGTACCAAATTTTAGTTTTTATATCATCACTGCGTGAGGTGTTTAGTATTGTGAATCGATTACAATTTAAATATCAATATATAAGAAAGATAATTATTTTAATTTTGGAAGTATGTTTTTTTATATTAAAAAAAATTTGCATTTTACAAAGTAATACAAGGAAAAGCTTATTGTTGTGCTATAGCAGGCAATCGTAGTGTTTGGTGTGAACTGGTGAACAACAATCATAATAATCGTACTGAGGCATTCAATGCGCAAGTCAATATCAAGTTCGACATAGTTTGTGGTCACGTATGATTTTACACGTATCGCAATAAATCTGTCAAATTTTATAAATCAGTCCTCCCGTAGTTTTTTGGTATGATATCGCAATAAATCATAAAATTTATTTAATAAAACTCGACCGATACATCGAGGATAAAAATTAATTTCACTTATGAAATAGCATATTAGTTTTGTACAATCTCGTTTGTTGGTGAATTTAACAGCGTGATTTTAATATTATCATATAAAAAATTTTACTATTTAAATAAATATTTTGACTGTCAATAAATTGGACTTTTTTAAAACTTAAAAGTTAAAAAAGTATAATAAATACATAAGCCACCACAAATTACAAAAATCTATAAGTAATAATTAATTGTAACATTTATTTTTTGTATAAATAAGTAAGAAAGTTGTCACAGAGAAACCTTTATTGAGTAAACAAGTAACAAATCGAGGAGAGTAGTATTTCCAAATTAATTAGATTTTTTTAATAAAATTGTTTTTAATATTGACTATTATTATTTATTTTTAATAATTAATAAAAATTATTATATAAACATTTTTTATTTACATTAATTTATTGATGGATTATTACGTTATATATACAATACGTGTTGTAAAGTTTTTCCGTAAAAATCAGATTTCGCGCTTATGCGCAGTCGGTAAGTATGTAATGATAAAACGATTCATCAATTTATACTTTGATGTTTCCTTACTTGTATATCTCTTTGCTTTATGGTACTTGACAACTTAGCAGTATTTGGAGCCGCCGCATTCATAACCAACGAATTTTATACAACCAATTAAGTGAAAATGGTAAGATTATTATAAATAAATATTTAACATTTTATTTATTTATTAAGAAATTTAAAAGGTTTCAAAAGATACATATTCCAAATGCTTTTATAGTGTATTAGCAAAGTATAGGTTATAAAATTTATAACCACTTGTGCAAATGACAGAGCACAATTTGCTTAAATCATTATTTAATTTGATATAATTAGACAAATTTAATATATTTATGCTTGGTTTTTGATTTAATATTTATATCAAGTTAAATTTTCTAAAATGTTCTTAATTGCATGCAAAAATTTTAAATTGCTATTGACAATGAGTGTTGCTTATTAACAATCTCTTCAAAATGTTATAATTAATTTGTAAAACTTAACTTGTCTATCAAATTTGTATATAAACTTTGCAGATTTTGATAGTTTCAAAAACATTGTAAAAAAAACTTTATTTTCAGAGTATCACGTCTTACAATGGTGGTGCCATTGTGGCGATGAAAGGAAAAAATTGCGTTGCAATAGCATCAGATCGTAGATTTGGTGTCCAAGCACAAACAATATCATGTGATTATCAAAAGATTTATGAAATGGGACCACATCTATTCCTTGGTTTGCCTGGGTTAGCTACCGATGCTACAACTGTCATGGAAAGGTTGCGCTTCAGATTGAATCTTTATGAACTGAGGGAAAACAGGAAGATCCACCCCAAAACTTTTGGCTGCATGATTTCAAATCTTTTGTATGAAAGGAGATTTGGACCATATTTCATTGAACCCGTTGTGGCAGGATTAGATCCTGATACTTATGAACCATTCATTTGTAATATGGATTTGATTGGATGTCTCAACATACCAGAAGATTTTGTTGTTGGTGGTACCTGTACTGAACAGTTGTATGGTATGTGTGAAGCATTATATGAACCTAATTTGGAATCAGACGAACTCTTTGAAACAATCAGTCAAGCATTAGTTAATGCTTGTGACAGAGATGCTATTTCTGGTTGGGGTGCTATTGTTCATATAATGTGAGTATAAATTGATGATTTCTATACACAGTCTTATGATTTTTTGTAAAATTTTAATTATTTTATTATTTTTTTATTTTTCAGTGAAAAGGATAAAATTACTACAAAAACAATTAAAACTCGTATGGATTAAAAAACTTTTTTTAAAAAAATCCTTACAAATCTCTTTGTTTGTACTATCTAATTTGTTCAATCTTAAAAAAAACGAATATTTTATGGCATTTTATACAACTTTGAAGCGATTGAGCTATCCTACAGTGATTGTATTAACATAATTCTTATAATTACATTAAATACTGTTTTCATAATAAACCTCATTTTTTATTTATTAACAACCTCATATATAAAATAATTTTTAAAGTTGTTGAGAAAGTATAAATTCTTACACCTCTTAAAATCAACAATTTTTTTTAAATCATGATTAAAAAAAAAAAAAATCTATATAATACAAAAAATTCCAGAATTCATTAGTTTTGTCAGATGTTTCTATTTCTTGTTTTTTTTGTTGTAAATTTCTTGTATTCTGAGATAAGTTTGTTTTATACTTTTACATTTGATTTTACATGCTCATACTTATTAATGTAACGTTCATGCATAAGACCAACTTTAGCAAAGTTATTGCAAAATATGTTATAGCGTGTAATTAAATTAAATTTATAAAATTAACGTTTAATGACAAAATGAATGCAGTATTAAAGGCAACAAAAAAGTAAACAATTTTTTTTAAGTTGTAATCTTTTAAAATTGTACTAAACTATCACTCTAAGAGAAATAATTTCTAAGAGAACAACATACAACTTCAGAAATTTTTAAAAATAAAAATTCAACTTTATATCTTTACACTTGATCAACAAGCTTGCGCTTAAGCAATAGCTTAAATCCATTTAAATAAAAATATAATTAGCAACCCTCGAATTATTGATCCGCCTGATATCGAAATAATCGAAGGTATATCTCGCTCAAAAAAGCTTGTTCCTCGTCTACATGTATATACAAACATATATATATGTATACAACACGTACTTTATATCCACGGGGGGTTGAAAATAAAAGCTACCTTCAGGGATGAAGACTAAGGGCGGGGGTGGCTTTCTCTGGCAATACGCGCATGCCCTCGATACACATACACATCGAGTAAAGTGTATTGGTTGAATGTACGACTGACGTCATAGCACACCCACTTACACATACTTAGCCGCTTGCATATACATAAAGTAAATTGTAGGGGTAAGGTAGTCAAGTGTTATTTCCTCGAGGTGCCGGGTGGCAGGTAGGGGTATCTGATGTATATATATATATAGTCATTGCTCCGACAGTGCAAGAGGATATATACATACATACATACCAGGCAGTGTCAAAGAGGTAGACATAGAAGACGGGGTCAACAAGCTTTTTCCTCAATCTGTAACTTTTATTTATTTTTTTCTGTTGTCTTTTTTATCCATCCAGCTGCCTCTGGTATACTATACTTGTATATCGTGGGTGTGTATATCGTCTGTCGTGAAATAATTTTGCTCGACGAGAGAAAGGTGAAAGTGCAAGCTCGACTTGATGCACATCTTTAATCGTTTCATCAACGTTTTATACATCGAGATAACACGTAGTACGACACATCGAACGATTAAAGCTGAGGAAAGAAAGAGTAAGTAGGCGTTTGGCGCCAGCTCGTCCGGATAATAATGATCCGGAGCTTTTGTCTTGCTGCTGGTGGAATATACGTGACATATGGGCATGACTACGATAATAATTATCGCTGAGGAGCAATCAGCTTGTGAGTATATATACTTATTATCATACTCAAAGTGTCTCTCTTTCTCTATATCTATACATATACATATATATGTATACAAGCATATATTAAAGAAAAGTCGCTTTAAATTGCATTATTATTTTATTACGATAAATTTTATATAAATAATCATTTTATCATTATTATAAAATATGATATAAATCTAAATGTAATAAGAAAATAATAATTTTTTTCTTTTTTTTTAATAGGATCCATTAAGTCATGTGGACAATTGCGCAAAGTCATCGTAAGGCAAGCTACCAGTATCCCCATTATTGCAAGCTTCAAATTTATCATCAACATAATCATCAAGCTCTAATTAGACTGAGAAAAGCTCATATGAAGTCGCCCTAGTCGCGAGGCCAAGGTCGATCATGAATAGCATAAGCAATAATAATAAAGGCTTAAACGACGATTGAATGGATGATAATTGTGTGATTTTATATTCACATAATCCAATATCTTGCAATGCCTGCAGATGAATGAGAGTAAAAAAAGCAGCGCGATTCTATAAACTGACAACAGCCATACACAATCTTTTAGCTAGCATAAGAAATTTATAAATATATATTTACGTGTATATTATAAAAATTAATTAATTAATTAATTAATTAGGAAAGCTAGATTAGGATAATATAAAAAAATAATACAAGTTAACGTTAAAAAAAAAAACATCAATATTATCTGTTCACACATCCGTGTAAAAAACTCGTCACAATCATCTCTCTTTATCATCAGCACTCCACCCTTCAACATTTATACAAACACATACTTATACATACAATCGGTCATAATAATAATGAGTCACGCCCAGCAACACGTACTAGCAAGTGCGATAGTCCTTGCTCTTCTCGTCGTACTGGGTATCCATGTCTTTCTTTTTCCTATGTACACCGCAAGTCCGGCCCAAAGACGCGTTAAACTCGCTATTTACGAGCAAGCACTTTGTCACGACGCTTATTCCCGTACAACGCGATCGACCGCAACAGTTGCGTGTCCCAAGTATGGTATCATAAGTGCAGTACAGGGTGGTAGACTTGGTAATCAGATTTGGGAATATGCTTCAGTTTGGGCTACTGCTAGGTAAGATTTATCTATTTATTTACTTTTTTTTCTATAATGATAGTGATGATTTATAATTTGGAAAAATTTTTTTTTTATTTTTTAGGAGAACCGGTCTTGAGCCTTACATGCCTAGGTGTATATTGAAAACGTTGGAGGAGTACTTTGACAATCTCAGCATACCAGCCTTGAGTAGTATAGGTCAGTGTATTATCGACGTTGGTCAAATCGTCAACTCTTTGGCTGAATGGAACAGTACCGAACAAAACATCATTATTCCCAAGTTAGTGGGATTTAATCATATATTTTTTTATTTTAAGAAAAAAAAAATGATAACTATAATTGTTTTTTTGTTTTTGGTTTAGATATGCAGCTTACTGGTCTTTGATACTGGTATGGTTGGACGATTTGCGCCAAGAGTTCACATTTAAAAAGAGCCTACGCAGACACGCGGAATCGGTATTACGTGGAGCTCGTCAGCGTCACAACATCAGCGAGCCGATCTACGTTGGTGTTCACGTACGCCGTACCGATTACATCGATTACCTTTGGCAGAAGCTTAAAATCAGACCCGCGCCCAGCGATTTCTACTACAACGCCATGAATTACTATCAGAGCAAGTACAAGAACGTGATATTTATAGTGGCGAGCGACAATATCTCGTGGTGCAAGTACAACATGCGTCGGCCGAATTATCGCGTTGATTTTGTATCGAGTAACGACGTACATGGAGCTGCGGGTAAGGATTTAGCTGTTTTAGCTGCTTGCAATCACAGTATCATCGATTATGGTACTTATGGATCTTTTGGTGCTGTACTTGCTGCTGGTGAGACGATAGTTTATAATGTTTCTACTCACTTTTCTACGATGATTGCCGAGGCTCTGCCAAATTGGAAAATCATGACCTAATCACCTTTTTTTTGTTTATTTTATTTTATTATTTATTATTTTTTTTTTTTTTGCCAACGAGAGATCTTAGTCTGAGAGTTTTTTATGATCAAGGGATTGTATACGAGATGTGTCTATTTTTTTTTTTATTTATCAACCGAAAATTATGAAAAGCTTGAAGTGATATGTGGTGAGATTGAAAAAGGAGAGAACGTAGGAAATTTGTTGAAGATATTATTTTTGTTATATTGCAGATTTGTGATAAGTAGACGTCTTGCGTGTTAACAAGAAAAGTTTAAATTTAAATTTTTTAGTTGACTATAAAATTTTTTAATTTTTATGGATCTTTATTGAACGATATTGTCCTAATTTTCCGAGTTTATGATTTTTAAATGTGCTACACATAAAATCAATCATCTTTGCCATATTGAATAATTAGCAGTTATTCGAAAAATACGTAATAAATATGTGCAATATAATCAAAGTTTCATGCAATCAGAATATGGCATTATAAGATTACAAATATGACGAAAAATAGAAATTTAGGTTGTTATATAATTTCGTTGTATAAAAATCATTATTTCACACGAAAAAAAATGTTATAGTCATGAATAGTAAGTACTTTAGCAAACTCGTGGACCTTTTTGTCCTCAACAGTTATATTATACTCAATTATATACATCGTAAAAATCTATCTATTTTTTTACAATCTACGTCTTTAAACAGATGGAAACAAAAAAAAAATATTGAGAAGGAAATTAAAATATGCTAGATAGAAGGAAAAAAATGTTGTTTTGTTTAAAGATGTTTACGAGATAAATTTTATTGCAACAATCTGTCCTCTTATTGAGACTTTTGCAATGTACAATGATTTTGTCTGTGATTTTTTTCTCGTTGTGCCAAAATCATGATGAAATCTGTTATTCTATGCAAATCAATTTTATTATGTACAATGTATATGGAAATAGCAATTTCAAAGCTAGTTTGATGTTATTTATTTGTTAAAACATTGTTATACATAAATGTGTCTATTGTGTCTGTAAAAAATATATTCTGCATCATATAATGTATATCCAGACAGCAGCTCTATCTAAAAAAAAAAAGTTCTAGGATATCTTTGCAATAAATAAATATTCCATTAAAAACTGCAAAGATTATCGATGTGATCTCAACTATTTTTTATATCAAACTTTTGAAGAATTATCGTACGATTAGTTGAAATTCATTAACAGAGCTATGCTGCAAAATTCTAAAATTATATAATTACAAAAGTACAAAAAAAAAAAATAATAATAAAAGTGTAGATGAAAGATATTTAAAATGTTCTTGTTTGACAATAAAATTTTCGGATATTAATAAATGATTGACTAGAAAGCTTACTGTTAAGAAGCTTAAATTTTTTTTTTTATTATTATTATATCTGTAGATTAAGTATTTTGAACAATTATTAATTAGTATTCGCGGCAAGATAGTTAAAAATGTAATTCCTTTACAATCAAAGTTGCTGTCTGAGATATAGAATGTTATTTCAAAAGTAAAGATACCATATATATATAAAATAAAATTTAATAAATTTTATAATCATGTAAAGCGTGTATGCACGATATTTTCATTACTATAAATAAATGCACACCAAAAGCATATATAATAATGTATAAGTGTATATGACGATGAAGTATATGTACTGTGATCGAAAAGAAATAATGCTATAGCAAATAGGTAAAATTTAATAAAAAAAAAAAATTGCACTTTATCTCTTTATTAATTTCATATCTTAAAAACACATGTAACTTATAAGAAATATGTGTATATTAAAAATGTATTTACATCTGTTACTAGTGCCAATTTAGCCTCTTCTAAACGAAAGTATAATCACACATGCAGAAAAGACTACTTAACAATGAAGTACTATAATGCATCAGTCTATTGCATATGTATATTCACTGTGATATTGAATGTTATAAAATAAATGTGTTGTAAAACTTATTTATAATTATGATATTTTTCCCTTTTATTTTTTATAAAGGCCATTTCAAAACTTTACATCGAACGTTTTAAATATGCAAGGGTGATTCTTGTAAAAAGTCGATTTTAAACTCATATTTATCTAGGGCACAATATATTTTACAAAAGTTCTACAATGTATTTAAAATATATTACATTTTTATACACTGTCTATTTTAAGCTAGACAATATCAATTTTTCACGAGATTCATCCATACATCGATGTTTCCTACAAAGACATTTTTCTTTATTTTTTCATAAACAAATATCCCTTTTTATAAATTTTACTCTAAATTGCCATTTTTGTTAAATGTACAATAAAACGATTAGAAAAAATTAAGAATAATTAAATATCATTATCTTTGAATTCGATAAAATAATTATTTAGACCTTGGATAGTTATATTAATTTACTAATCTATTGTAAATTGATCATATGTATCAATAACATCTGTTGATAAGAATTTATCTCAAAAAAACACTGAGTAAAAATTTTAAAGAAATTTCATTGCTAGAACAATAATTATTTCAATAAAATGATTAAAATATCGTAAAAATTTCAAGTAAATTAAATTAGTATTGACGAAAATTAAAAATTATCAGTATATATTTTTTTGTTGCAAAAGTTGAATATTCAGTACACTCGTATCAGTATATTAATAATAATTTAATATTAATATTAAAAAGTACCATAAATTATTGTAAATACTTGGAAGATATAATGCTAATTTTTTCAATACATTGTACAAACATATATTTTACATAGACTATATTAACCTTGGATAAATTAATGTAGTACGAACGCTTTTTTAAGTCAGACTATTATATAAAAGTTCAATTATTTTATAGAATTTAGTTTATATCATAATCATCAAAAGCCTATTAGAGCAATAACGTTATGACATTAAAAACAATAGCCTTTCGTTTTTTACTTATTTTAATAATATGCTTTTTGGACGTGAAATCAGGTATACTATTTTAATTTCCAATTATTTGTTTTATAAATAAATGTTTCTTATATTTTATACGTAATTACAAATACAATGCCGCATCAATTTCATTTACCGACAATGATAAACTATTTATTCACCCCCTTAAATAATAATTATTTATTTAACTGTAAAATATTATTAAAGGATTAACGGATAAAAAATTTTTTGCTTATTTTATTTTGCTGACGCAATATATAATTACAATAAAATATCACTATTTAAAATAATTAAATAATATGTTTATAATTTATGATTAATTAAATTTTGCTTTAATACTTTAGATACGAGTCACATTCAAAAAAACCGTGAAAATCTCGAAGTACTTATGCAATTCATACAAGATCAAAATTTTCGAAATAACATTATAACAATTTTGGAGACTCAAGAGGAGCGAATCGTACAGCAAAGAAATCAAATTTCACAGCTAAGACAAGCAGTAGAGGAACGTGTCCAACGTATAATTCGTGCACGAGACAAACTTGCAACAATAGGCATTTCTTTAGAACAAAACTTAAAAGATAAAGTA